>PVIA01013446.1:0-32067 GCA_004024845.1 Tonatia bakeri | reverse complement strand
TGTTCATATTTTTAATCTTCTTTTTCTTAGGTAAGTCCCTTTAACATTTCATATAATAAGGGCTTGGTGATGATGAACTCCTTTAACTTGGCCTTGTCTGAGAAGCACTTTATCTGCCCTTCCATTCTAAATGAAAGCTTTGCTGGATAGAGCAATCTGGGATGTAGGCCCTTGCCTTTCAGGACTTGGAATACTTCTTGCCAGCCCCTTCTTGCCTGTAAGGTCTCTTTTGAGAAATCAGCTGATGGTCTGATGGGAACTCCTTTGTAGGTTACTATCTCCTTGTCTCTTGCTGCTTCTAGGATTCTCTCCTTCATTTTTACCTTGGGTAATGTAATTATGATGTGCCTTGGTGTGTTCCTCCTTGGGTCCAACCTCTTTGGGACTCTCTGAGCTTCCTGGACTTCCTGGACTTCCTGGAAGTCTATTTCCCTTGCCAGATTGGGGAAATTTTCCTTTAGTATCTGTTTAAATAAGTTCTCAATTTGTTGCTCTTCCTCTTCCCCTTCTGGTACCCCTATAATTCGAATGTTGGAATGTTTAAAGGTGTCCTGGAGGTCCCTAAGCCTCTCTTTATTTTTTTGAATTCTTGTTTCTTCATTCTTTTCTGTTTGGTTGTTCCTTTCTTCCTTCTGGTCCACTCCATTGATTTGAGTCCCAGTTTTCTTCCCCTCACGATTGGTTCCCTGTGCGTTTTTCTTCATTTCTCTTATCGTAGCCTGCATTTGTTCATCTAATTTATGTCCAAAGTCAACCAATTCTGTGAGCTTCCTGATCACCAGTGCTTTGAACTGTGCATCTGATAGTTCGGCTATCTCTTGGTCACTTAAAAAAATTGGTTCTGGGGCTTTCAAATATGTTTGAGCCATCTTTTTTATTTTTTATTTTCCTTTGGTTTGGTTGCGGTTGTTTCGTAAGGGCGGCGGAGCCTTAGGTGTTCACCAGGGCGGGGCACCCCAGTCGTTGGGTTGTGACGTTATATGTGGGGGCGGGGTCTGAGAGGGAACAATGGCACCTGCTCCACTCTCCCTAGGACTTCCATCCCCTCCACTGTCTCCCACAAGCAAATTGGGCCCTTCCTGTGCTGGCTCCCGGGTGGGTGGGCTTGTGCACTTTCTCGGACTCTGTGGGTTTCCCCGAGAAGTCTCCTGTGAGACTGAGAGAATCTCCCGGCCTCGGCTCCCAGTCAGTGCTCTTAAGCTTTGAAACCCTGCGGTGCTGGGTCCCTGGGCCGCGCGGTCCGTGTTGCTGCCTGTTTTCGCTTAGTTTGTCTGTGCGCGAATGTGTGACTGCAGACAGCCAGCTGTCTTGAGTCTCTCACTGGGTCTGCTAGTCACCTCCCAAGCCCAGGGTCTGCCACCAGTCCGTCAGCTGCCTTCTGCACCCTGCGCACCCGTGCCTGTCAGCCAGCATTTCTTCCCACTGGGACGCCTCGACCCCTCTCCACAGGCCTCCGATTCCGCCCCTCCTTACCAGTCTGGATGTACTGTAGTCCGACTTCTGTTCAGTTCATTTCTCTCTGTTCTGGTTGTTTTTTGTTTCTCAATTTTTGTTGTCCTTAGTTTTGGTTGCACGAGGAGGCACAATGCGACTGCCTATGCCTCCATCTTGGCCGGAACTCCCAAATGTTGGCTTTCTTAAAAATTTTTTTGTTTTCCCTGCATATCCTATTGCCATTGGTTTATAATTAGAAGAGTCAGATATCTTCATCTAATTAGTAATGAGCACTGGTGTATTATTGTGTTCCTAATCATGTAATAAAGATAGGGCTGGTGTGCTAAATATGGAGCTATATGTTTCAATGGAGGCTAAAAAGCACAGAATAGTGCCCTACGTGATCTTCCCTTTTTCTAATATGAGCTGTTTATACATTAATTTCAACAATTTTTGTTGAACACATACTATATGTCATGAACTCTTATAGATGGTGGAGATAGTGAATACAGAGTTGGAAAAAGATGTACACAATGGGCTCTTCTGTGTCAGTTCAAACTGGCTCTAGAACATCACAGGATATAAGAAAAAAAAAAGGATTGAGGGATGATTCCAAGTTTTTTGTCCTGAACAATTGGAGCAGTGGCATGGTCATCAACCAAGATGGGGAACACTATGGGTGGATGAAGTTCAGATTTGGACATATTAGGGATCTCTCTTAGACATCAAGTTGGTAGCAGGATATATGATTCTGAAATTCAGAGAGGACATTTGGGATTGATACATGAATGCTATGACTATGAGAGTCAATTGCATGTAAATGGTATTTAAAGCTATGAAACTAGATGAGAGCACCAAAAAAAAAAAAGAGTATAAATATAGGAGAGATTAAGTCCAAGGATGAAACTCTGGGAAATCTGATGATTAGAAATCTGGGAGGTAAAGAAGAATCAGCGAGGAGACAAACAAAGAACAGCCAGAGAGTTAAGAGAAAAACTTAGGCGAGTTTGATGTTTTGGAAGCAAACTAAATAAAATGTTTCAGGTAGAAATAATAATAAATTGTGTCAAATGCTGCTGCTACGTAATGAAAGATCAGAATTAATAATTGACTGTCAAGAATACTCCACAGATCCTGGAACTGTTTTAGAATGATGGAACTAAAATCCAGTGACACTTTTCCAGTATGAATCTCTTCATAGAGTTCACTTGCACGTGACCCATCACGAGGAGTTTTTGCTGCTAGGTCATTGCTTATGACCTTTGCTGACGTCCTTGATGCTGGCCATCCTTTTATCTTGCAATATATCACTTGCTATCATACTCTCACCTAAGGCATTTACCTATAACAGTTAACTTCCTTCTACTATCTTGGGCTTGCATTTAATACTGCCCTTAAACTGAGCCCCTGCCCTAGGCCCTAGGCCCAGGCCACACGAACAGCCCAGTTCTGTAGAATATCTTCCTTGAACATTTCCAAGAATTCCTCTAGTAGCTGGGACTGACTGGGGCCAGCATTCTCTTCTAACAGTGCCACTCCTAAACCAGCTCAAGGGTGAATATTCTTTCTCCTCTTCTCTCTCTGCTCAAGGGTCTCTTGCCTATCCTTCCTGTTGGTGATCATGTGTGGTAGGAAGAAATGCAGTTAAGATTGAGAGAGATCATATTCTAGAAATGCTGTGATTGTAGACTAAAGGGTTCAAGAAAAGACATAGTTGGGCCCTGGCTGTTGTGGCTCAGTGGTTGAGTGCCGGCTTGCGAATCAAAGTGTCTCTGGTTCAATTCCCAGTCTAGGGCACATGCCTGGATTTCAGGGCCTGTGTGCCCCTGGTAGGGGGTGCACGAGAGGTAACCACACATTAATGTTTCTCTCCCTCTCTTTCTCTCTCTCTCTAAAAAGTAAATAAATAAAATCTTAAAAAAAGACATGGTTGGAATATGAGTTATTTTACATTTACTCTATAAAATTCTGAACTGTAAAGTTTATCATGACCAGAAAATGACTTATCATTCATGTTTTCCTGCATATTCTAGGTAAGATTTTCATGTGTGGTCCTCATAAATGAAGCACCATAACAACCTATGAAAGAGTCACTGGAGAACAGTATTTATAGGCAGCATAATGGAGATAGAGGATTATGGAAAATGATGTAACTACCATAAAATAAAATGTATTAGGGAACTACAGAGGCAAGAAAATCTATCTTATTTCAATACAAAGAAGTTCTGAGGAGACATGGTGTTATAAATAATAAGTGTTGTTAGCTTTTTTTCTGTTGGGAAATATGTAATCACAAAGGAATGGCACATTTGAATATAAAGAACATGGAGATATGGTTCCTGGATCTGAACAAGAATATAGGGTGCCTAGATACCACAAAGAATCTGTATGTGCTTTGATTGGGCAATAAAAATTATATAAGTGCTTCTTCTCTTCCAATAATTCTAAATATTCATCATTAAATCAAACAGGTTTTTAAATGTTGTAATTTTTAAATTAAATTGTTTATATAGATAGAGACCCTACCAAAAATATTTTCTTGGCCCCTCCCGACACTGAAGGGAGACTCTAACTCTGTTTCTCATCGGCATTTGCCTCTCCCATTCCCGTGGGACATATTGTCTTTCCTCTCCCAAATGCGCTTGGAACCTTGGCCTTGAGAGTTCATCTTAAATTGGAAAATGTTATGACTCACAGGGTGAATTTACAGTTTTGGATGCATTGTTTTCCTGAGCATTCTAAGACAGAAACATTCACCTGTTTCCCCATCTCTTCATAAGGTTATCACATATTAAAGCAGCCCTAGCTCTTTAAAAGATCTTATTTCAATTAAGGTCTGGCTAGACCTTTCAAAATCAAATAAGAGTTAAGGTGCTTTATTCACATTTAAAAGTACCTTTACTCTCATTTATGTAACACAAATTCTCTTTTGGAAACTAGTTGGTATAATGAAATACGTAATTATTTTTTAAAGATCTGCTACATAAACATATTAATCACAGTCTAAGAATGAAAATTCCAGAAATATGTAACTATAGTGAAATGGTTAAGGTAGCCTTAGTGACTCATTTATAATGAATAGAAAGTAATAGAAGTCATGCTCTTTGACTTCTGAAAGTAGATCATAAAAGACAATACAGCTTCCATCTGGCTCACTCTCATGCAAAGGCTCACTTCGGAATCCAGCTACCATGATTTTCAGAAGTCCAAGCAACACAGAGAGGTCACATGTGGTGTTTTTGCTGACAGCCCAAGATTAGGTCCCAGTCAGCAGTCAGTATCAACTAAGAGATATGCAAGTGAGCAAGTCAGATGATTCCAGCCTTCAGCATTTAAAATGCCTCAGTTAATGCTGAGGAGACCAAAGCTGAGCACTTCCTGCCAAGCCCTGCCGAAACCACACATTCGTGATTCAAATTACTCTTCTTATTTTTAAGCTACCAAGTTTTGGGATGATTTGTTATGCAGCAATAGATAACTGGAACAGACTATATAAAAACAAGGAGAATAAAGCTTAGGATATATTAGGTGAAAAACTCAGGAATCAATATATAATTATACTTATCTAAATGATTCTATACATAGTCCAAATACCTAAATGCTAACAGGATTTGTGTTAGTGTGGTGATGCCTACAAATTCTTTTCCCCATTTCTGCTTTCTAAATTTTTCACATGCATATATGGAAAAAATAACTGTAAATCTGATTTGTTACCTTTTCCTGAATTTTTATTGTTTAATATAAGTATTTAAGGAACAATTAAAATAGTGACACTTCTTCCTGTGGGCTGCCTCTGTCTTTCATTGCATACCAAAACATCCATAGCAGCTTTTATTGTTGATCAACTGAGCATACACTTGAATGCAAGGCAGATATGATTGAAATGTATTCATTTATCATAAATTAAAGATCTTAATTAGAAACAGATACCCAATGCAGGCATCTCCCACCTGCTGTTGGTAATGTTGACATTAAAAATGTTAGTACAGTAAAATGCACTAACTGCATATTCTGAGGACCACAAAACAATTAACTTCCATCTGAAAGGGCTTAGACAATCAGCTCTCCCATTCAGACTACAGGACAAGAGGACCCTGCACATGCCTACAGATGACACATGGAATTTTCTAAGAAAGAAATGGTAAAAGAATGAAACTAGATTATAGGTTGTCCTCATGTACAAAAATTAATTCAAAATGGATCAATGACCTGAATATAAGACCTGAAATAATAAAGTACATAGAAAAAAACATAGGTACTAAACTTCTGGACCTCAGTCATAGAGAACATTCTATGAATATGACCCCAAAGGCAAAGGAAGTAAAGGCAAAAATAAATGAATGGGATTATATCAAACTAATAAGCTACTGCATAGCAAATGCAATTTCCAACAAAACAAAGAGACAACCGACCAAATGGAAGATCATATTTGCAAACAACAGCTCTGACAAGGGGTTAATATTCAAAATATATAAAGAACTCATGCAACTAAACACCAAAAAAAAAAATCCAATTAAAAATGGAGATAGGACCTGAACAGATACTTCTCCCAAGAAGACATACAAATGGCCAAGAGATATATGAAAAGATGATCAACTTCACTAGCTATTAGGGAAATACAAATCAAAACTACAATGAGTTTCTACCTCACACCTGTTAGACTGGCTATTATCAACAATACAAGTAACAACAAGTTTTGGAGAGGTTGTGGGAAAAAAAGGAACCCTCATTCACTGCTAGTGGGTATGTAAACCAGTACAGCCACTACAGAAAATAGTATGGAGGTTCCTCAAAAAAATAAGAATAAAGTTACCATATGACCCAGCAATACCTCTTCTGGATATCTACCCAAAAATATTGAAAATATTTACTTGCAGTAATATAGCAACCCTTATGTTCATTGCAGCATTATTCACAGTGGCCAAGACATGGAGACAACCAAAGTGCCCTTTGGTAGAGGATTGAATAAAGGAGATGTGGTGCACATATACTATGGATACTTAGCCATAAGAAAAGTTGAAATACTGCCATTTATAACAGCATGGATGGACCTTGAGAATATTATGCAAAGTGAGATAAGTTAGTCAGAAAAAGCTAAGAACCATATGACTTCACTCATATGTGGGATATAAAACTGAAACTCATAGACACAGATAGACAACAGTATAGTGGTTACCAAAGGGAAGTGGGTGAGGGGTAGGGCAAAGGGAGCCAAATATATGGTGACAGAAGATGACATGAGTTTAGGTAGTAGGCACACAATGCAATATATATAGAACATGTATCATAGAATGTACACTTGAAACCTATAAGATCTTATTAACCAATGTCACTCCAATAAATTTAATTTTAAAAAGAGAGAAATGGTAAGAAGCCAGGATTTGTTTTCAAAAGCTCAATCACTTTCTTTCATCAACAAACCCAAAGAAGTGCTTGTTAAAAACTGACCAAATTTGAGCAAGGAGCAAATTCAGACCTCTCTTGAGTAAGTCATCTGTACTACAAAACTTCTGGACTTACACACCCTGGCCATGAAAGCAGAACAATTTTCAGCAATAATTAAGTATGAAAGTCTGTGTTTGCCTTGAGATCTCTCTGGTCTTTAGATCAGGTCTACTCAAAGTGGTCCCTTTCAACCTACTGAAAGGAAGAAGATATTCACCAATGGCACATCCAATAAGGGGTTAATAGCTGATATTTATAATGAACTCATGCAACTCAACATCAAATAAACAAACAATCCAATTAAAAAATGGGCAGAGGACCTGAATAGACACTTTTCCAGAGGTCATACAGGTGGCCAATAGACATATGAAAAGATGCTTAACATCACTAATCATCAGAGAAATGCAAATTGAGTTTAGGGGGTTTGGGGGAACTGAGTGAAAAGGGCAGATTGATTGAAAAGTACAGATTGGTAGTTATAAAATATTCATGGGGATGTAAAGTACACCATAGGAATATAATCAATAACATTGCAATAGGTATGTATGGTTCCATGTGGGTACTGGAAATATCAGGGCCACTTTGTAAAGTATATGATTGTCTAAACACTATGAAACTAATGCAAAATAATATGGAATGTAAACTGTAACTCCCATTTTAACCAGCAGCATCAACATCACCCAGAAACTTGCTAATAATGCAAAATCTCAGCCCAACTCCAGGCCTAGTGCATCAGGATCTCTGTGGTGGGGTCCATGCATCTGCATGTTTACTAGCTCTACATGTTTTTCTAATATTCACTCAAGTTTGAGAAGCATTGATCTAGATCACTTTCCCACCAAATATATCTCTAAATTTTGGACCTCAAGACATCACCAAAAGATCCATGCCCATTATTTTAACACCTTTGCCCCTCCTCAATACCCCCTTCCCTACCAAAATGGTAGGTATAGTCAAGCAAGGTGATATACAATAGTATTGTTCATCTGCAGGCAAAATTCTGAAGTGGGTTAAATGCGCTTTTGTTTTTCTCTATTCCTTCCTTCTCTTCCCCTGTCCTTTTACTTCTTCTAGATGAATTCCTTTAGGCATCAGTTTTTGGTTTGGTTTGTGTCCTTGTTTGTTTGTTTCCTAACCTCCTTTAGGCTCCTACAATGCATGGTGATACTCAATTCTACCTGATCAACTGACAAAGTATAACTGTTCTCAGTCTCTTTTTCTTGATGCCCTACTTACCAAATGAAAATAATTGTTTTATTAGTTAAATTAAGGTTTGGTAGAGGAAGATTCAAATAAGTTTATTTCAAATTAACTTTATTGAGAATTAATTTGCATACAACAAAATATGCCAATTACTTGTCCAACTTAATGAGTTTTGATATATTTTTATACTCATATAATCACCACACAATCAATATGTAGAACATTTTCATCACCTCAAAAAGTTCCCTTATGCCCCTTTGCAGTCAGTCATTTCCTGGCTCCAGGTAACCACTGATCTGCTTTCTATTAGACGTTAGATACTCCCTTTCTAGAATTTCAGGTAAATGAAAATACAGTATATACACAGGGGTGTCCAAATTTTTTGCATGTCTGTGCCACACTGGAAGAAGAAAAGTTGTCTTGGGCCACACATTAAACACATTGCAATACTTATAAAAAATCTCATAATGTTTTAACTAAATTAGTGATTTTGTATTGGGCTACATTCACAGCCATCCTGGGCTGCATGTGGCCCGCAGACCACAGATTGGACACCCCTGGTATATGGCTTTTGTGCCTGTCTCCTTTCACTTAATGTATATTTTTGAGATTCATCCATGTTGTTCCTTTCTATTGTATAGTATTTCATTGCATGTATATACCATGATTTGTTTATCCATTCACCTTCACCTGTTGATGGATATTTGCATTGTGTACACTTTTTTGGCTATCAGGAATACTGCTATGAACATTCACACACAGAATTTCTGGGATTTTCAGATGTTAATTAAAATATAATTGGACTGACATCTGAATAACAACATATTTTTCAGTGGTAAATGATACAACATAATGATAAAAGGGTGGGAAATTAGAATCAAACATGGGAATGAAGGGTTGAATTTGAGACATACAACGATCACTACTCTTTCTGGCAACACATCTCATTTGTCTCTCTGTTCTATATTTTAAAAGGACACAGATCTATCTAGGCTCTTCAGCATTATCCTGCTATTTTATTTGGATAGAGTAGATGATAGCTCTTATACCTTGTCTTTCCATAGCCTTGATGCATTAGTGTTCTGTTAGTGTGATATTCACATATTAATGTGGCCCCAGTGGCAAGCATATAGTAGTCCAGACGAAATGCCAAAGGTTATTAATGACTTTTGAACAAACCCTGTTCAAGTGGGCCTGTTTCATTTGTGAAAAACATCCCCCCAAGCTGTTGGATAGTTTATTTTCTGAATGTGCACAATTGGCCTGCAGGATATCCTTTTCATTTATCAACACTAAGCCATGAAACTATCATTATGGAGAGGCTTTGAGAATGTTATTTCAAAATTATTCACTTTTTTATTATGTGCCTAATGTTTTTACATCAAGATTGTATACTTTCACCCATAAGAGCTTGCTTTCAAACATTTTGTACTCTGAGAAGAGATCTATAAAATGAGATATGTTTCCTTTTTATTCTTAACTTTATTGGTAAAAGAGAGCAGAACTTAAAGCAGCTAATAGTTCTAGGAAAGCTGCATCAAACACAAAGATTTGGGGATTGATGGAATGATCAATCTTAAGTAATTACTAGCTTCATTTCTTCATTGACTTATTCTAAGGAGATTATCTAATTTTGGAATCCGTTAAAGCAGAACCAGCATCCCAGGTTTAAGTGCAGGTAGTTGTTGTTGTTGTTTTTTAAGGTGATCCCAGGAAGCCCTGGTAGGAAAACAGGAATTAAAACAAAGAAAGCGAGAAAGACAATGCAGAGAGCTTTATCAAATATGTTGTTACTCTGAGCATCTAGGGCTCAATTCCACTGAGGAACTCTGGGAGACAATGTAGAACAAGCTATAGAGCTGTCTAATCCTTACCCTACCCCCAAAGGGCAAGGATACTGGAGTGTTTATTTCTATTTAATGCCTTCAACATACTCTGGAATAGTGTGTGCCAGGGAGATACAGTCTGAGCACCAGCAGCACTTTTTACAGAGCTTATTTTCTGCTGTACAAGTTCTTTTTCACTTCAACCCATTTCAAAGTGATCATGTAAGAGCCAACAACCTTGTACATTTATCACACATATTTGTTCTCAAGCATCACATACCACTTATATTGATCTTTCCAAATAGGCATATAATAAATTTTGATTTTGAGTGATACTTAATTCTAAAGGATTCCCTTCAAGATCTGATTTTCATAATATGTAACAAGTATTCCAAAAGTAACCAAACATTTTGTATGTCATATTTCCCCCTGTGGAGAAACTATATGGTATTATTTGAGAAAAATTATTCAAGAATTAATTCTAAACTGATCCACAGATGACTAATCAGCTCTATTTCAGATTTGATTTCTAAAGAAGAGTATAAATCACTGATTTTTAGTACAAGGATTCTTTGTAAGGTCTAAGATCTACAATAGAAACATAATTTGAAAACATGCAGTTATATAAAGTTAGGAGGAAAATTAAACACATAGTGACATAAATACATTGGGATAATGAAAAATGTGTAACCTCACACAGAGTTTAATACAAGCTTTCAGGAGAAAACCACTACCAAGAAAAACTTTTTAGTTTCAGCCTTTCTATTTTTACCACTCATTGTGCCAACTGTTTAAGAACAGAGTTTTATGGAAAAGGTATTTGTGAAACTAAATGAAAAAGAGATGAGGTCAGCAGTTTATAACATATCCATGCTCTCAACATACTCTATACTCAGTGAACCTAAATATCTGGTAACAAACAAAATGGGAAATAATATCAAAATACACTTCAACATGATCCTGCACACTAGTTTCCATGAACCTTAATGCAAGAACCCATGAAGCCAAGAATGAATGCTGAAATTTCTGCCAAAGATCCTTTGCTACAGGTTTTCTCTCTAATCCTGAACTATGAGTTTTCTTCTTAGTAATCACATTTGTGTCTGTATGAACAATTTTCCCCTTAGTATTTTTAACCTTTTTATTGTTGTTCAAGTATAGTTGTCTCCATTTTCCCCCCACCACTCCCCCGACACCAGTCATCCCCTTAGTGTTTTTACTGTTTTTCCTTTGTATTAACATACCTATAAATGTTAGCACAGCTTTAACCAGTGAAATTATTTACTACTCTGTCAATGGCTCCCAAACAGATCTGGAAATTCTTATGCTTCAACATTATAACAGAACAGACATGGCATTGTTCAAATGCCTGTGGAGACTTTCAAATTTGAAATATTTTTGTCTTTCTTGTTGTAATTTAGGTAAAGAAAGTGCTGGATTGCCACTAATGAAAGGAAGGATTTACAGCAAGGTTTTTTAGATGTCACCCTGGATGCCAAACTTCATGATATGCATGTGGTTTTATGCACTGAATGATTAGTTAGACTAAGGTTGTATCATGAGACACCTCCACGTTAGGACTGGACTAAGGAGAGTTAAGTGACTGAAGCAATGTGAGGCACTTAACTAGGATACAAAATGGGGCACCAAAAATCTCAGTAATCAAAAAAATAATATTTTCATGCAGTACCTTAAAATCAAAATTGGTGCAAAAAGTTATCATGAAAAATATAAGCCAATTTAGCAAAGATGGGATCAGAATTACTGAGTTTTTTAAATTTTGCCTTAGGCTTCAGTATGGCTCTGCTGGGCACTGTTACTCATCCTATCTTTATTTAATATGTTGATATCTGTTATGTAACCCCTCAGGATGTGTGTTTATATCATTTAGATTGTATTGAATACTTGGCCCTCTGATCCAACATCCTTTTTTATCCTCTAGTTAACCCAGCACCAATTTGACCATGTATACTTACATATTAATGATTCTTTTAATCAAATCACTAATCAGCACAGCACACATTGGCTAAGCAGACAGACTCTGGCCATTTACAAGTACATACCAGATGAATGTCAGCCATGAACACATTGTCAAGTGCATTCCTAGTATCATAAAAATGTCACAAATAACCAAGGCATGAATTCAGTAAAATTTTACTGATAATCATATATGAGACCTCAGGTTTTATTTACCATTTTCACTTTATTAATGCATTCAATAGCTTTATTTTTTTTTTAGTACATGAAACACATTGTCTAAAAATAATCAAATAAAAGAATAAAATAATGGTCAGTGAAATATCACAACTCAGAGTTAAAATATATTAAAGTTTTGGTGGAATATTCTTCCAAACATCTTTCTATGCAGATATGAATATACGTACCATTTTTATAAATGAGATCATACTATATATGATGTAACTTGCTTTTAATATACTGCTGTATGTTAACTGGTGTTTTCTATATATAAAAATCTAAATCTACAAATTAATTGCACAGAATTCCATTGTATACAGTGTAGCTGATACGGTCAGTGGACTGCTCTTATTTCTTTAGATCCTTATAACTTATTTTATGTACCCATCTCCCAGTTCCCACATGCTTTGCTTCCAATGGCTTATACCTGTAATTTTTAGAGGGTGTCATCCCCTGGTATACTGGTACTGCTTAAAAAGAGTAAAGAGCCAGAAATGCCTGAATTTATACATGCCCTTAGGATGGCCCTATAGCCAAGGACTGAATGATGTAAACATTTGGAAGCCCAGCTCTCTTGCCTGAAGGTAGGACAAACTCTGAGCTGTAATTTATGCTCCAGACCTCCTCCCTGTATGATCAGACTAAGACTGAGACTTCCTCTGAATCATACCCTTCTTCAGCTTCCTCTGATTCCCTATTCTGCTTTTCCTGCTCTTTGACCAGTTTCTCTGAAAACCACTGTTTTAATAAATTATTTGCATATAAATCCTTGTCTTAAGCTTTGCTTCTAGAACAATGCTATCCCTAGGAATATAATGCAAGTCACAAATGTGAGCCATATAAGTGATTTAAAATTTTCTAGTAGGCTTGTTTAAAAAGTAAAAAGAAACAAGTACAATTAACTTTAAAAATGTTTTATTTAACTTAATGCATACAATTTTTATTTTAGTGGAAATTCAAACTAAAAACTATTAATGAGTTATCTTACATTCTTTATTCAAATTATATCTTTGAAATCAGGTGCGTATCTAGCCACATTTCAACTATTTATTAGTTACATGTGACTAGTTGCTACCACACAAATCCAAAGTAACCAAGCTAAGATATAAACTATATTTTATTGATTTGGGCCCTATTAATAAATATTTACTTTGTTTCTATTCTTTTTTCATTGTTTAATGCTCTGATGAACATCCTTGGGCCTATTATACCTATGTGGTCATTTCCTTAAAATAAAATTCTAAAATGTGGTTTGCTGCATCAGATACTCTCTGGAAAGACAATTGTCCATTTCTCCTCACCCTTGACAACACTGGACCTTGTTGGTTTTTTTTCACATTCGTAAAATGTAATATAAGTTATGACTTTTAATGTTTCTTTACCTTTAACAAACCTAGATACAGTTTTCCTTTTATTTTTCCTTTCCCATTAACCTTGAAGATAGTGGATCAATAGGGAATTCCTACTGCTGCTGTTCTCATCTCAGGCATGGAAGAGACCTGCACACATGAATATTTAATACTACAGCACACAAAATAAAATTCTATACTGCACCCAGTCTCTATTAAAGTAATTAGTGAATAACATGAAAATGGTCTTATGAGATATTTTATGTGATTCTTTTAAGAGGGGAATGAGGAAACTAGAGGCAGTTAAACAAAAATTGAGGCCACAGTAACAACAAATATGCTCCTTAAGAACATTTGAAATTAATGAGCTGCTTGCTATTCTGGAAGGGAATTAATCTAAAGGTCAAATGGATATTAATTTTTAAATAAGGAAGTTAGCCAAATAAGTGTAATGTGGCTTGTGAAACAATCTATTAGGCTCTAAGTTATGAGTCATTTTGCAATAAAAGTGACTCCAAATTTATGGTTTCTAAAGCCCAATGATAAATAGAAATGTCCCATTTCTAATATAAAGAATGTCATTTTTCCAGATGCTCAAGAAAGCTGACTTTGAGGATGTCCAAATATTTAACTTTTCCCTTTTGAATAATTATATCCACTGGATCAATGTGTTTTGCTATTTAGGGACCATTTTTGTAACTATCTTATCTTTCAAGAACCACATACAGGATATCGTTCTTAAAAGTAGTTGCTCCATACAGTATTTGTCTTCACTTATATGTGGAATCTAAAGAACAATATAAATGAACAAAGAAAATAGAAACAGACTCATAGATACAGTGAACAAACTAGTGGTTGTCACAGGGGAGGGTATTGGGGGACCGGATGTAAAACGTGAAGGAGTTGAGAAGTACAGATTGGTGGTTACAGAATACTCATGGGGATGTAAAGTACAGCATAGGGAATATAGTCAGTAGTATTGTAATAGCTATGCATGGTGCCAGGTGGGTACTGGGAATATTAGGGGAACACTTTGAATGGGGGAGAAGGGGCTGGCATTTTCAAGAACAACTATAAAGGACACATGGACAAAACCAACGGGGTGTGGAATCAGGGGAAAGAAGTGGGGATGGCAGGGGTGGGGGGAAAATGCAGACAACTGTACTTGAACAACAATAAAAGAAAAGAAAAGAAAGTATACAATCACCCAATGACTATGCTGTACACCTAAAACTAATACAAAATAAAGTTGAATGCAAACTGTAATTTTTTAAAAATTTAAAATTTAAAAATTGTTGATGTTCCACAACATTTACATTGAGAGTCTTCTTCTCACTCTGTATTTCTGTTATAAACAATGTATAGCTTAAAGGTATTTCTCCAATACTATATGACTCCAAAATTTGGAGTTTCAAATAAGGGCTTTCATGATTCTGTAGTGCATATTTTTCCTACTCCTATGCACTTCTGCAGTTTATGTGTGTGACTTACAGGCCTGGTTTTCTGTTAGAGTGGAAATAGAAATAAGCCCTTAAAAACAAGCCCTTAAATGCTCTCAAGAGAATAGCAATTTTCCCTCCCTATGCCATCATCTGTTACCTAAAGCATTTGTCTTCAGAGTTAAAAAAGAAAAAAAACAAGTAGCCATAAATTATTTTAATGCAACAAAAGCTAAAGGCTTATTTAAAACATCTTACACAAGATATCTATATTAATTTGAATCATCATAAATATTCCTGAACTGTATCGTTTCAACTGGTTTCACCCACAGGGAAGTCATAATTGTGTTTAACCCCAAACAGAGTCTCATTTTGAGGATCTATTTTGTGGGATTACCACTATACCAAGAATTGTATTAGACAGAAAACTGTCAGAAAATGGAAACCATGCTAATATTTCAAACAGGAGGAACTTTTATGGGAATTTTGTCGCAGAGATGATCAAAGATCTAAGGAACCAAACAGGAGACAGGAGCTAACCTAGAGATTAGAAACAGCACAATACCACTACCACCCCAAGGACTGGAGGGAGAACAGAGAAGGTGGTATTACCGGAGCCCAGGAGTCAGAGAGACCCAGTGGGAACTAATTAGGGCATACCTTCCCAGGGGAAGATGGGAACCGGGTGGGAGAGGCCACCAGAACCTGGAGTCATGAAAGAATACAGCTGCTCCCAGAGACACTGACCAAAACAGAGAAGGAGGGGGAGATATTATCTTGTTCCCCACTCCCTATTCCTCCATCAGTGCCTTCAATTGGTTTATCATGCTTAGCAACTAGTTGGCAAGGAAGTCTGGAATATGTGGTTCCCTGACCTACAGAGAAAGGCGGAGAAGGGCAAGGAATGGATCTGAGGAATAAAGGAATAAAGGCAAGGAATAACTGGCACAGCAACCTACATACACACACTTTTGGAAATGAACTTGATATTTACCTTCCTTATATATTTTGCAAATCCTACTATTTGTTTCCTTAGAGGTTTCTGTACATTTGTGAATTTATGTATCTGAGAATAGTTTGCCAAAATGAAGAAGGGGGAGATATGTGGTGTGTGTGTGTGTGTGTGTGTGTGTGTGTGCGCGTGTGTGTGAATAATCATATATACAGTGTGTAAGGAGAATAACTTAGGTAAATGCATGGGCATTTATTCATTGCATAAATATATATTGAACAACTACTAGGTATCACTGACATTATATATGTTTAAATGCATATATTTCATGTGTTTTGCACATATGTGTTTCATGTAAACTCTAACACAATTAGGTCATAAATGCTGAGTGTGGCTGCTGAATAACAAGACTAGTTCACCATTCTCATTCTCACCTAAGAAAAGGAAGTACAATCTAGAAGAAACAAATGAGTAAAAAGCAAAAACTGGACTTTAATTTATAGAACTTCCCTTAATTTTGTAGGTAATTGAATAGCCTTCTTAAATAGTTTTTCCATATGTGGTGTCTCCACAGTTACATTACATGAAATCCAGAAATACAAAGGCATATTTTGCACCTTTCTTACAGGTGAGAGCTATTCATTCAGTTGATGGTTTTCACTGAGATCTTTTTTCAGTGTTAGGCTGGTCTCTTTCCAAATGCCTTTTCAGAGGACTGTTATAACTCATATTTTCCCCTCTCTTCTTTCTGCACACAGAGCTTTTCTGGGATGAACACTGTTCAGTTACCTCTTTTTGGCCACAGAGCTTCCTTTCCATGTAGTATCACCATTTAATCAGAATAGACAGAACTGACAGATTTTACTTTTTAAAAATGTAATAATATACAAAGAGGGCTACCATTAATTCCTTAAACGTAACAAGCTTAGAAGATTATCTTTCCACATGGCAAAGAATCCTTCTATTTTTCTTAGAATCTTCCTTCTGCATCTTCACTAGGCCTTGTCTTCAATAGATTGGCAGTAATGATTTCACAGGTTCCACAACTTAATTTCCTTCTAATATAGTCAATCTCAAAGTCAAATTCCCAATGCTTTTAGCATTCAATGCTAGTGATCTTGCCACCACTTAAAATCACTAAGTCCTTGATAGGGATAAACAGATGGATAGGCAGATAAAGAAACTGGTTGGTAAATAAAGATGCAACAATAATTGTAATAAATTTGAAGAGAGCTCAGTTAAATGCAGAACTTGTGAAAATATTGCAGTTTGATGGCTCATTGCTTTTCATGAGATATTATATTATATAGAGATTCATACCAACTCACAAAATGTTAACTAAATGTTCCATGATTGACCATTAAAAGCTGTGTATGATTTTACAAGAGAGGAGGAAAAAGTACCTTCTGCAAGTGTTGGGAGAGTAACTTAAGCAAAGGCATGGGCATTTATTTATTCTTTTCATAAGTATATATACTGAGCACCTACTGGGTATCACTAACATTGTTATACAATTGGGACACCTCTGTAAGAAAGACACGACCCTCTGTGCCATTTACTCTTGCTGAGTAACAAATAATTCAAAATTTAGCATCTTAAAGCAACCATTTTATTATGCTCATAAATTCTGTGGAGCAGGAATTGTGATAGGAGCAGGGCATGGGTAGCTTGTCTTTATTTCACTATGTCTGGGACCTTAGCTGGGAAGTCCCAAAGGCCGGAGGCAAATCGATGGCTAAGACTGGAATTATCAAAGTCTTTTCACTTATATGTCTGGCATCTGCCTGGAATGATATGAAAACTAGAACTGCCAACTGGAACATTTATATGTGGTCTTCCCATGTGACTTGGCTTTTTCATATCACAGGAGCCTCAGTGTAGTTGGACTTTTTACATGGTACCTCAGGGTGCAATGTGAAGTGTTCTATTGAACAAGGGGGATTTGCATTGCCTTTTCTGACTTGACCTTGGAAGTTTTTCAGTGTCATTTCTGATGCACTTTACTGGCCAAAGCAGTTATACCCCTGCTCCCATTGAAAGGGAAAGGAATTCAACTTCACCTCTTAATGGAGATGTCACAAGGACTCATTGTAGAAACCATGTGGAATAGGAGATATTATTGCAACCATCTTTGTAAAATACAATCTACCATAGACTCATTCTCAGAGTTAGAACTATTGGAGAATTCATTTATAGATAAAATGATAACATAAATGAGTGGACTGAATGTGAAGAAGAAATTTGGTTATAAAAGTGCAGATAACAAGAATATGACCCAAAATAAGGATTGTGAAGTTTCCCTGAGTAACCAATGCTTAAATGACTATCTAAGTGATGAGTAGAAATTAATCAGGCAAGGTGTTTGGAGATTGGATAGAACCAAAAGATTATTTCAAATGAAAATAATACATGCAAAGGTCCTGTGGCAGAAGAGACCATGGTTTATACAAAGGCATGAAAGGAGGACTCAGGTAGTTGAAGTACAGAGGAGAGAATGTGGGATGAGATGAGGCTAAAGAAAGAGGTAGTGAAAGACCAGATATATAGGCCATATAAAGGAGTTTGGTTTTTATCCCCAAAACAATGGTGACCTACTGAAAGATTTTAACAAAGGAAGTGTTAGGCTTAACAAAGGAAGGTCAGATTTAGCTTTTAAAAAGATCAATTTGCTTTAAATATGAAAAATGGATTGGAAGGAGGGGTGAGATTTAGAAAAGAAGTTAGAGAGACCAATTAGAAAACTGTTGCCATGATCCAGGAAAGAGATGACAGCAGTTTAGACTAGATTGGTTGCAGTATAAATGGAGACAAGTGAAATCATTGAAGGAATATTAAAAATTCAAATTTGTAGAATTTGAGAGTGAGGATGAATTGGAGTCAGGAAATAGAAGATGTCTAGGATAACACCTAGTTTTGAGGATTTCACAAATGGAAGGATACTAATGCCACTCACTAAGGTAAGGAACATAGCAAGAAGGCATTTAGTGGTAGGAGATCAAGAATTTGATCTTGGGCATGTTGAGTTTAAGTGGCTTTTGAACATCTAGTTGGAGATGTTGAGTAGGTAACTGGATGCTCAGAGGAGGCATCTCCTTTGGAGATATAAATTTAGGAGCTATCTGCTTAGAGAGGGTTACTGAAGTCATAAACATGGAGGACATAAAACCCATCATCTGGTTGAAATATGTGTTTGGGACCTGAAATTTTTGACTGCTTAATACATGAAAGGGAATCTTTCCTCCTTCCTCTCCTATCTCAGGTGACCCATTTAAATTCATAGAACTCTGTGGTCCAGCAGAGCCCAGTTGGAGAGTCTGATCTGCTGAGCCTGTTTATTTCTCAGACAAACAAACACATTTAGAGACAGAAGTAGCTGAGACAAAATTTTAGCCTAGAACTCCTGACTGCTATCTCATCCAGTCACTGCTCTTACATACCCAGAGAAATGCTGAAAGCTTATATCTTTTATTATCCTGTAGTAGAAAAAAAAATGCTTGGTTACCCTGTCAATATGAAACTCCATAGAAAGAAATGGACCTAATCTATAATCTTACTGAAATAATTGTAGAAATTATATTTATAAGATCAATCTAGAAAGAAATCTTTTGTAATACATTGATCTGAGCAATGATCAGATACATTTCTCTTTAATTTTCAGAGGTATAAGAAACTGAAAAAAGCCATTTGCTCCCTTAGTAATATATTGATATATATTCCTTGATGGACTTTCCTTCCCATTCAATGTATCTGAAATAGCCATGAATACACTTCTGAATGTTTTGATTTCAATTACATCCTAATAAATAATGTCAATCTGAGATGTCATTGTTTCCCAATATTATTTATTTTAGACAATCCTAATACTGACTGGATACAACAAGCTTCAACTTCAGTACTGATTTTGAAATTTTCTGTTAAGGAATGATGTTTTGCCAAATGGCTTTGCATCCCTATAAAATAGGCCCTAATTGAATTTGTCACCAAATTATCTTCAGCTTTAAAATGTATTCTGACAATGTATCAAAGAACAGCTTGTTTTGGTGGTTCCCAAAGTTTTGTATGAGGATTGCTGGTGATCTATAGAGGTCCTTATAGTCCTATAGTATGAATGTTCTATAACTTATCAATTATCATATTTTGATTTCCTTAGAAAATCATTGGTCTCTTTAATGGATGATCATGTGCCAACCACCCTCCCACCCTTTCCACACTCACAAAGGTCATGGCTAATTTTACAGTTACTGAGCAACTAGCTTATCTTAAAGAAGCCAGTATAAATTGACTATTGTCATATGCCCAGATGATCATACATCCCAATTTGCCCCGAACATCCTGGTTTGCACCTATTGTTCTGGCTTAATTGTTAACAGTGCCACTTTCACTCTGATATAAGTGTCCTGGATTGGATGATGCCTGACTATGCATCACAAGTCTATTTTAATTAGTTCTGCTCAAAAATTGTGTCAGATTTTCACTCTACCATTTGAGTTGAAAAATGAAATTAGATTCCTATGATTAACAGTGAAGCCTAAAACTGAAAATTCATAAAGTAGGGAGAAGTGGGAGGGTCATGATAGGCCATGAGTGAGTCAACATTATGAGTAATTCAAATGTATGAATAAGTAGGAGCTCCAAAATTGAGAAAACATCTGCAGAATAGAGATTGAGAAATTACTTTCAAGGGGAGTGAAGAAGAGACTCACAAAGAAAACTAGCATGTTTTATATAATAATGGAATCTCATTAGTGAATACTCATGGGATCCCAATGTCAAACCCATTTGCCATGAGATTCATTCCAGTGTCAGTTCTTGGATTCCTGTGAGATCTTTTCTCATTTACTGATTATGATTGTTTGTTGCCCTAGAAGCAGACCATAGGACAAGAATTTCTGTGAAGGTAGTTTATTTGGGAAGTAATCCCAGGAAGCATTGGTAGGGGAGTAGGGTATTGGAACAGAGAAGGAAAAGACATCTATACAGGTACTCATGTATTCATGAGCATATTACTACTGTAGGCAATACAGCAGGCTTGATCATGGCTGGATACCCCTGGAAGACAGTACAAAGGACAACTCAGTCACCCACCAAAAAAGAAAGGAAGCTGAGATATTTATTTACCTCTTCAAATCATCATTGGTAGACAGCTGCTCCCAGGACTGTTAAATCCTTGGCATTCCTTGCCTGCCCCTTTCATGGGCTGGGCACATTCCTGTGACTAGAGAAAATTCTCAGGCAGATAATTTCACTCACTTAAGTAAGAAAAGTATCAAAAGCATATATATGGGCACCAACAGAACCTGCTACACTGCTCATGTTTCAGGTAGTCAACACATTAAAAAAATGTGTTTCTCCTAATTGCTACAAAGATTGTCTATGACAGTCCTCAGTCATTCATTTAATCCATTCTTGAATTCTCAAGATACTGAGTAGCATCTGTTATACTATTAGATTTTGTGAGCTTAATTGGGATAATGGAAATAAATATTACAGTTTACTTTAGGAGTGCTATTTCACTCTACAATAATGGCCTCTTAATTTACAGATCATGTGAAAAATACTGATTTATTAGGATGAACCATAGTGATGAAATTTTCTTCAACTATATACCTCTATTCCATGCTAATGAGAGACATTTCCTTTCTTTTTTAAAAAAGTAAAATGGAATGTTTTATTTCTCAGACACTGAATGAAATATCTCACATAAAGTAGTAGAAAAATGGATTACCTTACATTATTGTTTGTAACAAAAAATATGAGACAAAAATAGAGATTAAGTCCATCACATGAATAGCTGATCCTGATCAGTTTAGCTGCAAACCTAATATTGAACTGGTAAACTCCACTCTTTGGATCAGATGACAAAAATTCCATCATTGAGTTTTTTCTTTAGCACAACATAACACATTTTCTTATCAATATAATAATAATACTATACTCTACAATACTCACTGTTATGGAATCAACTGAACCCTAGCACACATTATTATACAGAAATGTCCCTCTTACCTACCAACCCTGCTATCTGTGAACCTGGCTTAGAAGAAAACAGTCATTAACAGGAGGTAGTTAACCCTATCCATGAGCAAATAGGATAGTTTATCGGTAGTGTGCTGGAGCTAGTGCTTTGAGAGCCAAATTTACACATCTTTACCCTACTCTGTTCTATGACATCTTGTTAGTAGCATAAAATTGACCATAGTGAAAATTGGCCATGGGAATCGGCAAACGCTATGAATCAGACCTCTTTACTTAAGATGGCCACTAAAAAATGTACCAGCCTACCACTCGTTTTCCTTTCTGTTTCTTCTTGGGTTTTTTTCTTCAGCTTTATTGAGATAATAACATACAACATGGAAGTTTAAGGTGTACAGTACAATGATTTGGTACATGTATGTATTGTAAGATGATTACCACAATAAGGTTAGTTAACAAGTCCATTACCTCACATAATTACCAATTTCTGTAGTGATAACATTTAAAATCTACTCTCTTAATAACACTCAAATAGATAACATAGTATTCTTAGAGATAGTTATTATATCTTAGATCCGTGGAACTTATTCATCTCATAGCTGGAAATTTGTACCATTTAATCAGTATCTCCCATATTTCCCACATAGCCCCAGATCCTGGCAACCACCATTCTACTCTCTGTTTCTAAGAGTTCAGCTTTTTTAGATTCCACATATAAGTGAGATCATACAGTACTTCCCCATCTGACTTATTTGGACCATCAAGGTCCATCCATATTGCCACAAAAAGCAGGATTCCCTTCTTGTATACGGCTGAGTAATATTCCATTGTATATATACAAAACCACATTTTCTTTTTTCATGTATTCATCAGCGGAAACTTAGGTTGTTTCCATGTCTTGACTATTGTGAATAATGCTTTAATATACACAAGGGTGCAGATGTTTCTTCAAGATAGTGATTTCATTGGGAACAGGCTGACAGTGGCCAGAGGGGAGAGGGGAGGGAATTTCAGGGGAAGGGGAAGGGTTTGCAGGAAGTAGTATAAAGGACACATGGACAATAACAACGTGGGGGTGGAGATGGGAGGGAGGTGGGGAGGGCTGGGGGTGGGCTTGGATGGGGGTAAAGGGTAGAAAACTGTACTTGAACAACAATTAAAATTTGAAAAAAAAAGATAGTGACTTCATTTCCATTGAATACTCATATACCCAGAAGTGGAATTGCTAAATCATATGGTAATTCCATTTTTTCCGGTTCTCCTTATATATAATTGATCTATATAGCATTGTATAAGTTTAAGGTTTATAGCATAATTATTTGACTTTTACTGTATGTATTGTGAAGTCATTACCACAATAAATTTAGTTAACATCCATCATCTCACAAGAATTTTTATACTCCAGATATAAGTAAGATCATACAGCACTTGTCTTTTTTTGTCCGACATGTATTTCACTTAGCACAATGCCCACAATAACTGGTTCCCTTTAGTCCCTTGCTAGCACTTGTTATCTCTTGATTTTTTGAAAGTAAACATTCTATCAGGGGTGAGGTGGGATCTCATTGTGGTTTTGATTTAAATTTCCCTGATGATAATGATATTCAGCATCTTTTTTATGTACCAGTTGTCCAACTGGATGTTGTTTTTTTTTTAAATATCCAAGTTCTCTGCCCACTTTTTAAAATCAGATTCCTAGTTTGTTGCTTGAGTGGCATGAGCCCCTTATATATTTTAGATAGTATCCCCTTATTAGATGTATGATTTGCAAATATACTCTCCCATTCCACAGGTTACCTTATCATTTTGTTGATTGTTTCTTTTGCTGTGAAGCAGCATTTTACTTTGACATAGACCCATTAGCTGATTTTTGCTTTTGTTGCTTTTGCTTTTGGTGTCATATAAGAAAAGTCTCTGCCAAGAGCAAAGCTCCCAGGCCATTCAAGTACCAGACTTGTCCCCAGGCACCAAGATGCTAGGCTTACCTGTCAGTGGTCCCTGGTGCTTGGTTGGCCCCTGTGGGCTCAGGATCCAGATCTGTCAACACAGACCCAGGTCCCAGGACCATCACTTCAGATTCAAGTGTTAGGTCCACTGAAGCAACTCTTGGCCTCAGGAGTTGACTGGTGCTGGGATGTATCCAATACCTGGGTTTGTGGGAGCCCTCTGGGAGCCTGCTGTCATGTGAGCCACCTGGGACTGCTAGAGCCTGCAGGCACCTGGGTGGGTCAAAGGCCTGTTTGTGGGAGTTCCCTGGGAACCACATGGCACCACCAGAATTGGATTATTGCTGGGGCAGGCTGGTGCTGGCATCCAGATGAAGTTGGGTGCTCACTCCACTCTCCTTCTCCCACTGGGAACATGTCACTCTCCATGCTGGGCTGCCTGGGCTTGGGGGAGGAGTAATAAGGTGATGTGAATCTATCTCTCCTTTCATCCCCAATGCATCTTTTCTTATTTCTATGTTTCTCTCCAGTGTCAGAATCCCTCACCTGGAATCCTTAGTTCTTGTGAAGGTATTTTTGTGTGCAGATAGTTGTTCAAATTGATATTTCTGGGAGGGGATGGGCACTAGAAATTCCTATACTGCAATTTTGCTGATGTTACTCTGTCTTCAAGAGTCATTTTCAAAGATTCAGCATATCACAGAATCATGGAGTTGAAAAAGCCCTTAGAAATTATCTAAAGCAGGCTCTTCCTAGTACAAAAATTTGGTCAACATCAATAGATATACCTTTTTTCTTTAAATAGCTAAAAATATTTTAGTGGAATATTTTTTCTGAGTGGGAGATAAATTGGAATTTATTTATAGTGGTATGCTTTGGTTAGGGATGAGATTTATGAAACTCTCAGTCAAGCTATTAAAAAACATTAATATGTTTATCCAATTTTGATCCTCTTTCCCCCAACACAACTTATTATTTTCACCCAATTCAGAGAATAACATGGATGTGGACCTAAATAAAATGTAAGTAAGATAAGCAGGTACTCATCTTGTCGAATAGGATGATTAGAATCTATTGCTAAAATAATGGAACAAGATTTAGGAATAATTAACCATTTTAATTCAAACCTCTCTTACGAATTAACTTTGCTACATGATGAGCTAACAGCCACAATCATTTAAAATACTCAAAGCTATTTTATAAATATAACGAGATAAAATATGCTTTCAGTAGGTGTTTATAACCTAAGGCACTGAGTGATTAGGCTTTTCTAGTTAAAAAAAAAATGTTTTTTTTTTTTTCCTAAACCCTAGCTGTTGGGTTTTCTTCCCACAGCTGTTCTCTAGAAATGTGCTTCTTCTTTTTTTTTAACTTGTGGTAAAATAAACATAAGATAAAATTTACCATTTTAACCATTTTTAAGTATACAGTGACATGAAGTACATTCACACTGTTGTACAACCATCAACATCATCCACCTCTAGAATGTTTTTCTTCTTCCAAAACTGTATCTGTACCCATTAAATACTAACTCCCCATTCCTCCTTAACCCCAGCCCCTGGCAATGACAGTTCTACTTTCTTCTCTATGAGTTTGACTATTCTAGGCCCCTCATCTAAGTGGAATCATATTATTTGTCTCTTTGTGACTAACATATTTCAAAATGTACTTCTTAAACTTTTTCTTCCAAATTCACTAAACCCGGGGCAGGATATCAGGTGCAGCTGTTTTCCACTGAACCCAAGCCCTGGTGAAAATTCATGTATATCTAATCTGTAGTACACTCACCGATGGTTAGAAAACAATACCACATATCTCAGCCCCTGGCAAAAAAGAAAAATCATTTCATTGTCCTTGCAGGGAGATTCACAGAAGGCCCATCCAGGTGCCTTATATAAAAATAACAGTTCCCTCCAGCTACCTAACCTAGATTTTATGTTATGTAAAATTAGTTACTTGGAAGGAAAATGCTGAATAAACACATCTTAGGGTGTGGCAATATAGTTATTCTGTTTTTTTTTCTTTCAGGGGTATGTCCATCCCTCAAAAGATTCAGAAGCAAATTTTCATTGGTTTGTGAAAAAATCCATCCCATTCCCCTGATGGTATTTGGTTTGAAGAGGGGTGCGAGCCCCAGATCTGGCCAGTGAGGTCAGCCTGAGAGGGCTTATAAGAAAGGATGTATTGTTCTTAAAAAGATTCACCTGGGAAGTATGAGCCCTTTTCCTTTTCTGGACATTTTCACACCTGCATGTGATACCATCTTGTGACTGTGAGGATGCTAGGCTTATGTAAAAGGCCACCATGCTGAGGATGGCAGAGCAGAGAAAAACCTTGGAGACTTGAGGTTTTAGTGATTCACTGAATTAACTAACCCTGGAGCAACCCAACTTGAGGACTTTAGGTAATATGTGATAACAATATTTCTTTATTGTTTAAGCGAGTTAAAATTGAGTTGTCTTACTTGCAGACACTACTGATAAAGGTAGATTGCATGATGCCACAGGGTTGTTTCCTTTGGAAGCAGATTCTGAGATGGGCTTTACTTCAAGGAGGTTTCTTAAGCAGTGTTTTCTGGAAGGGAGTGAAAAGAAGCACAACTGGGCAGACAAAGTGAAGCTATGAGGTAGGCAATGACAGCCAGGAGTGACCTCATAGAGAGGCCCTCTTTGGGGTTAGACTGCCAGGCCTTTATACTTCATTAATCACTTGAATGCATCACCCATCAGAAGGCAAAGGCCTGGGGCTTATCTGCTCTCAGCAGCTAAGGCAAACCCTGACAGAGCATTGAAAGCTTTTTTTTTTTTTTTTTAATTGGACAAGCTGTTTACTGACTTGGTTGTCTGGTATGTTATTTTTTTCCATCACTATTTACCCCCTTATGTCCCCACCCACCCCCGCAATTCACCACACTGTTGTCCATGTCCATGAGTCCTTTTTCCTTTTTGCTCAATCCCTCCACCCCCTAACCTCCCTCCTACTAGCTGTCAGCCCACTCTCCATTTATGAGTCTGTCTCTGTGTTGCTTGTTAGTTCAGTTCATTAGATTCCACTTACAAGTGAAATCATATGGTACTTGTCTTTCTCTGGCTGGCTTATTTCACTTAGCATAATGTTCTCCAGGTCTATCCACGCTGTCTGTTGCAAAGGATAAAATTTTCTTTTTTTTCATGGCCAAGTAGTATTCTGTTGTGTAAATGTACCATAGTTGTTTTATCCACTCATCTACTGATGGACACTTGGGCTGCTTCCATATCTTGTTTATTGTAAATAACACTGCCATGAACAGGGTGCCTATGTTCTTTTGAATCAGTGTTCTGGGTTCCTTCAGATATATTCCCAGAAGTGGGATCACTGGATCAAAAGGCAGTTCCATTTTCAGTTTTCTGAGGAAATTCCATACTGTTTCCCACAGTGGCTGCACCAGTCTGCATTCCCACCAACAGTGCACTAGGGTCCCCCTTTCTCCACATTCTCACCAGCACTTGTTGTTTGTTGATTTATTGGTGATGGCCATTCTGACAGGTGTGAGGTGATATCTCATAGTTATTTTAATTTGCATTTCACTGATGATTAGTGACTTGGGCATCTTTTCATATATCTATTGGCCATCTGTATGTCCTCTTTAGAGAAATGTCTATTCAGGTCCTTTGCCCATTTTTAAAATGGATTGTTTTTTTGATGTTGACTTGCATATGTTCTTTATAAATGTTGGATATTAACGCCTTATAGGAAGTATCATTGGTGAAGATGTTCTCCCATTCAGTGGGTTGCCTTTTCATTTTGTTGATGGTTTTCTTTGCTGTGCAAAAACTTTTTAGTTTGATGTAGTCTCATGTGTTTATTTGTTCTTTTGTTTCCCTTGCCTAAGGAGACATATTAGAAAAAATATTGCTATGAAAAGTGTCTGAAAATTTACTAACTTATGTTTTCTTCTAAAATTTTTATGGTTTTGAGTCTTTAATTCATTTTGAGTTTATTTTTTTGTATGGTGTAAAAAGGTGATCTAGTTTCATTTTTTCTGGATGTTTCTGTGCAATATTCCCAGTATTTATTGAATAGACTATCTTTATCCCATCCTGTGTTTTTGCCTCCTTTGTCAAATATTAATTGACCATAAAGGTATAGGTTTATTTATGGGCTCTCTATTCTTTTCCATTGATCTGTATGCCTGATTTTATGTCAGTACCATGCTGTTTTGCTTACGATGGCCTCGTAGTTTAGGTTGACATCAGGTATCATGATTCCTACAACTTTGTTCTCCTTTCTCAAGATTGCTGTGGCTGTTCGGGGTCTTTTGTGCAGGGGTGTTAACATCCCTGTAGGGGTGGAAAAACCTTTTCTCCGCCCTCTTAGTTCAGTGCCTGGGACCTTGCAAATTAAATTGACAAAAAATGTATTAACAGGAGAAAAGACAAATTTTATTTGATGTTAATATTTTTATATAGCATGGGGTTCTCACACAAAATTAATTAAAAACTCACCTGGCCAGTAAGGCTTGGTTGGTTGGAGTGTCATCCTATAATTAAAGGTTGTGGGTTTGATTCCCAGTCAGGGCACATACCTAGGTTTCAGTTTGATTCCCAGTCCAGGTGCCTACAATCCCGGGTCCTGTTGTGTATTGGAGGCAACCAACCAATGTTTCTCTGTCACATTGATGTTTCTCTCTCTCCCTTCCTCTCTTTCTAAAAAGCAGTGAAAAAATGACCTTGGTGAAGATAAAAATTTGTTTTAATTAATTAAAAAATCCACAGAGGCAGTGTGACCTGGAGGCTTATATACCATTTTAACTAAGGGTAATAAATCTGTGAAGTAACTAGGCAAAAAGAAGAGGGTTTTGAGCTTCTAGGGGTAGTAAATTATGGGAAGGTAAATATATGGTGGAAACTAATGGAAGATAAGGGTTATTAAGATAAGGTTTGTTATTATAGATTCCTCTTGGTATTGTCTCTGGGATGATAAGAGTCTAGAGCTGTCACTTATGAGTTTACATAATTTCCCTCTTGTCCTACTAATATAATATCTTCCACTTCTTCCAAATACAACCCGTCCTTTACAACTAGAATTTGAGGGCAAGAGGACTTGGTCATCATTATCGTCACCATTATTGTAACTCTTTTGTTCCTCTGTAGTGTTTCACTGTTTTCAAAGCACCTGCATATGTATTTTCTTATTAGTTTCTCTCAGTACCTCTGTGATATAGCTTGGACATAAATTTCACTTTAAAATTTAAAATTTATGAAAACTGAACAAGAGATGTGGATTTGCCTAAGGTCAATGGGTGGTTATTAGAGAAGGGAGCTCAAACCCAGGATATTGATCTCCAAGTCAAGCGTTCCTTGCATGATATCAGGTCACTTCTTATTCATATCCCTTCATTTTACAGAATAGGTCACAGATTCACCTAGAAGTTAAATTAGTGAAACACAGGGCAATCCTAGCCCTCCACTATTTGTTCAATGGCCAGCAAGTCCCTTACTATGGGTGAGACTTCATTTCCTCATCCATAATATGAATCTCTCAGAGTACAATACCTCAGTTTTGTGTAGTTTCTAACTCTTTACAGTTTGCTCAGGTTCATGAAACTAAATACAATAGTTCGCCCTTATCCAGTGGGGATATATTCCAAGACCCCTCAATAGATGCCTGAAACTGTGCATAGTACCAAATCATATCAGACTATATTTTTTCTATACATACATTCCTATGGTAGAGCTTAATCTATAAATTAGGCACAGTGAGATATTAACAATAACTGATAATGAAATAGAACAATTATAATCATATATTGTAATAAAAGTTATTAGAATGTGGTCTCTCTCTCTCAAAATATGTTATTGTGCTGCACTCACCCTTCTTTTTGTTGTGATGTGAGATAATAAAATGTCTATGTGGTGGGATGAACTGAGGTGAATTATGTAGGCATTGTGACATAGTGTTAGGCTACTACTGGTCTTCTGACAACATGTCAGAAGGAGGATCATGTGCTTTGGGTGATCCTGGATCATCGAGCCATGAAGATGTCTATGGTTGGATGTCAGGAGCGGATGATGTTCATGGTATGGGACCCTCAGTAGTTAAAGGGTTTGTTTGTTTGTTTTTGCTAAAACCTTTTGGAACAACATTATAATCAGATATTGTCTCTCTCTTTTTTGACTTATTTTTTTAATTAAATACTTTTGAATTTTATTGTTGTTCAAATACAGTTTTCTTCCTTTCCCCCAATTCCTCCCCACCTCCCCACCCATCCCCACCTCCCTCCCCTGTTTCCACCCACCCCTTGCTTTTGTCCATGTATCCTTTATAGTTGTTCCTGAAAACCCTTCACCCTTTTCCCTCCATTATCCCCTCCCCTCTCCCTTCTGGTCACTATCAGCCTGTTCTTAATTTCAATGTCTCTGGTTATATTTTGCTTGCTTGTTTGTTTTGTTGATTACTTTCCACTTAAAGGTAAGATCATATGGTATTTGTCTTTCACTGCCTGGCTTATTTCACTTAGCATAATGCTCTCCAGTTCAATCCATGCCACTATTAAGGGTAGGAGCCCCTTCTTTCTTTCTGCTGCATAAAATTCCATTATGTGAATGTACCATAGTTTTTTGATCCATTCATTTACTGATGGGCACTTAGGTTGCTTCCAGCACTTAGCTATTGTAAATTGTACTGCTATGAACATTGGAGTGCATAGGTTCTTTGGCATTGGTGTTTCAGGGTTCTTAGGGTATAATCCCAGCAGTGGGATTGCTGGGTCAAAAAGCAATTCCATTTTCAGTTTTCTGTGGAAATTTCATACTGTTTTCCACAGTGAATGCACCAGTCTGCATTCCCACCAATAGTGCACTAAGGCTCCCCTTTCTCTACAACCTCTTCAACACTTGTTTGTTGATTTATTGATGATGGCCATTCTGACTGGTGTGAAGTGGTATCTCATTGTGGTTTTAATTTGCATCTCTGATGACTAGCAATACTGAGCATCTTTTCATATGTCTCTGGACCCTTTGTATGTCCTCCTTGGAGAAGTGTATATTCAAGTCCTTCTCCATTTTTTAAATTGGGTTGCTTGTTTTCTTAGAGTGGAGTCATGTGAGTTCTTTATATATTTTGGAGATCAAAACCTTGTTTTTTGACTTATTAAAGTGTTGCTTCAAAGGTTGTAATTTTTTGGTGATCATACTGATGACTTTAATGATATGTTCCATCTGAGGATTGTCTTCATCAATTTTTGTAAAATAAGGTTACTTGAATCCAAGCATGAAAATACCATGACAGTCAATCTAATAACAGAGACAACTACTAAGTGACTAATGGGCAGGGAACATACACAGCGTAGAAATGCAGGACAAAGGGATGATTCATGTTCCAGGCAGGATGGGGTAGGTGGGTAGATAGTATGAGCTTTCGTTACACTACTCAGAATGGCATGTAATTTAAAAATTATGAATTGTTCATTTCTGTAATTTTCCACTTAATATTTTCAGATTGTGGTTGAATGCAGGTACTGGAAACCAGAAAAAGTGAACCCATGGATAAAGGCAGACCACTGTATTCTACAACTTAGATCACAGCCCACTGAAAGGTTGTCAGAGGCAATCTCTTAAACAGATTTGCCCTTCTTCAAATATTGTTCCTACCACATCTTATACTTGTTCAGCCTTCATAAGGAACTTAAAGTACTTAATATTATTTGTTATTATGAAAAAATGTTCTGTTCTCAGCACTTAAATTTTAAAGTAGGTGATATGAGTGTTTTACACCCTAATGGAAACCACATTAAATTAAGTTGCTGTTGGTTCTTGATTAATTTGGCTTCTTTTCACCTTTTCTCTAGGAAAAATATTGATTCTCTATAGAAGGTTAAGCAAAGAAAAATTGTCTGAAAGTCAAATATTCATTGTAAGTGTGTTTATTGATCTTATTTTTAATAAATTTTAAAAGAAATTACTACCAAAGAAAAGGACATATTTTCCTTCCCTCTGGCTAAATGTGTGACCATTTTCTTAGAACATTAGAAAATAATATTTGCAGTAGCAAAGAGAAGGAAATCCCATAACATAGTTTTGTTTCTATCATGAATTTGCCCTTCTCCTTAAACTTTCCTATGTTTTCCTACCTTCCTATTTGAGCTGCGGTAGAAAAAGTTTGAAGAGTATTGGGTTTAGACCCAGATGCATATTGGGTTCAATCGTAGCACCAACACCTAGCTGCATAACCTTGAGCAAGCTACTGAACCCCTAGGAATTTTAATTTCCCTTTCATCATGAGGTTGTATTGAAGGTCAAATGAGATAATATGATAGTCTACAGT
>PVIA01013445.1:0-32109 GCA_004024845.1 Tonatia bakeri | reverse complement strand
CTTTAATCCTATAAACCCCTCCTCCTCTCTCCTGAGATCCCTCTTCTCTCTCCCGAGATCCCTCTTCTCTCTCCTCTGGTCACTCTCCACCTGTGGGCTTGTAATTTTCATGTATGCGATTGGCATTAGATTATGTACCTCTTACATTATGTCACTTTTCAAACAGGGCTGTGTTTTTAAGGCCCGTTCACGTTCCTGTGTTCCTGCATCTACCCCGGTGTATCCCAGGCCACGGTGCCGCCCACACATTTACCTGACAGTCTCCCCCCCCCCCCCCCCCCCCCCCCCCCCCCCCCCCCCCCCCCCCCCCCCCCCCCGCCCCCGGTTGGGGATGGAGACGTGCAGGCTGCCAGCTCCCAGCCAGCGCAGAGAACACTGCAAGGCACATCCTTCCGCGGGTTTCCCTGTGGGTGTGTAAGCATTCCTTTGGGACTTGCAGCCAGGAGAGCAATTGTTGAATCAGAGACCAAGTCATCATGTAATTCCATGAAATCCTGCCAGATCCTTTCTCAGAACTTCGGGCACCACCTGAGTGTTCTGACATCTGTGTCTCGGACCTCATGTGACCCTTTCCAACCGCTGCCTTTTCTCCAGGCTCATGGGTGCAAAGTAGTACCTCCTTGTTTCTATTTACATTCCCCTTATAACTAACAAATGTGAACATCTCACGTGCACACTAGCTTTCACAGTTCTGTTTCTGCAGATTGCTGGTTCCCATCCTCTACCCACTTTTCTTCTGATTAATTCACAGATGCTTCTTGAAACACAATTTAATTTTTTAAAACTCACCTGAAGATATGTTGTCACTAATTTTGAGAGAGAGAGAGAGAGATGTGAGAGAAACATAGATCGGTGGCCTCCTTCACGTGCCCTGATGGGGGACTGAACCTGCAATACTCTGGTGTAGGTTCTGGTTGGTTGGATGATGCTCCAACCAACTGAGCCACCTGGCCAGGGCGATGATTCTTGCATCCTATAGGTTCTAGTCCCTTGTCCATTTCTCACGTTACAAATAGCTTCTCCCATTTTGACAAATGCCTGTCAATGGTCCCTTCTACCCTCTAACTCTGGCTCTTATTTTTGATATAATCAATTGAAACAATGTTTTGTCCTAGGATTGGGGCTTTTGAAGTTTTAAGAGTCATTCCTTGTCACACAGATCCAAAGATATCCTCCTTGATTTTCTGTGATTAACTTTCACATATTGGTCTTTAAAATACATGGAGTCTTATCTTCATGGGTGGTGTTTCAGAGGAATCTAGGTTTATCCCTTTATTTTACACTTTCATTTTGTTTTTTATTTTATTTGTCTTTTTCCCATTTTTAACTTATTTTTCAGCTACAGTTGACATTCAGTGTTATTTTATATTGGTTCCAGGTGTACAGCATAGTGGTCAGACATTTAAATAACATACAACAAGCTCCCCTCGGTAGGTCTAGTACTCACCTGGCACTGTGCATAGTTATCACAGTATTGTCGACTATGTTTCCCGGGTTTATTTTTCTCTGCACAGTGAGGCGGTTTTCCCTGCACCACGTACTAAGCAGATTGTCTTCCTCCTCTTCATTTGGGCTGCTACTTTATCATACTTTATATATAGTAGATACTATTATGTTGAGTTCTCACGGGCCTCTCTCTGAGCTCCTTCTTTGGCCAGTGGTTTGCTCTTGCATTAACACCACACTTTTTTTTTCAAATATGTGAAACGTGTTTTGTAGTATGTCTTAATATCTCGTAGGGCAAGAAGCCTATTTCTTGCACCACCACGGCCCTGTTCTCTTGCCACTTACATCATCAGGCAGGAAACACATCCATCCTCTCCACCCTTGGTGGAAACTGCATTCAGGTTCACACCCCCTCCTGCTTCTCCGGAGGTGGCCTCCAATACTGGAAATGACACAGACGCTGAGACGCAATCGAACCCACCCAGGAAAACTGGCTCAATCTCTTAGCTCCACTTTGAGTTCCTGGAAATGTCATTTCCCCCATCTCATTTGTCTCAGTGTACCGAAAGCCAGAGACAGCGGCCCAGGTCCTTGAGGATGTGTCTGTTTCAAGCCCGGATATTGGGAGTCTGTGCTGGGAGCAGGTATGTAAGCAAGTCAGAAAAAAAATTAAAAATGCAGGCTTCTGCTTACTGCTTGTGGTCCCATCTTTATCCTGTGCCCTGTATCCTCAGGAAGAACCACCTCTGGGCACCCACGTCCCAGGTGAGAAGAAGGGGGAGGTCCAAACATAGGCCCTCTCTTTTCACAACAAAACGAAAACTTCCCAGGGAAACCCAGCCACTAGGTTTCAGCTTATATTTCACTGCTTAGAATCAGGCCGAATGGCCACCCACAGGCAGGGTGACTATCTTTAACTGGGTCACGTGCCACCCTGAGTAATAGTTGGCCTCAGAGGACAATGCACTGGGGAGAATCATCACCTTATCTCCATTTCGCCCAACTTGCCCCGTGCAGTGTCGGACTAGTTCATCCACCTCAGCCTCCCGGCTCACACACCTCCCCTGGGATGTCTCCTTCGTCCCTGAGCCTGCACCTGACCCTGGGTGGGTCTGGGTTCTGTCGTCAGGAGGCAGAAACATGGAGATGAAATGGGCAGAGAATCAAGCTCACTGCTTTTCCCATACTTTTCCTCATAATTTACACAAATGTTACATCAGTATGTTACCTTTAAACCGGGCAAAGAAACTAGACACTTCCCAAATTCCCATTCACAGTAAACATCGGTAAATAAATTGCAGCACATTTACCCAATAGGCTACCCTACAACAATGGGACGTTTACCACTATAGACAAAAATCTAGAGGAACCACCCAAATAAAAGAGAAAATAGAACAAATACTGTGTGATAGTATTTAGATAGATTTATTGTATTCCTGTTAATCTACCTAGGCAAACCCATGAATATTTCTTCATGCAAAGCATAACTCAACTGGTGTTTGCTCAGGGAATCTTCAAGGCTGGCCTGTGTGTGCGTTTCATTTTAACGGGTTCCTGGGATCTGCCCCCGCTGTCCCCACCTCGGAGCCTTTGCCCTTGTCCTTCTGTCTGCCTGAAACAGAAGGCCCCCAGACATTCACAAGGGTCATCACTGCCACCCTACAGGTCTCAGCTCGAATGCTACCCGCTAGTGTCCCAGAGCTGCTGTAATAAACTGTCACAAATTTAGAGGCTTAAAACAATGCAAATTTATTCTCTCACAGTTCTTGTGAGGGTCAGAAGTCCAAAATGAGTCTCTGTGGGCCCTGGTCAAGACTTTGGTGGGCGGGGTGGTGGCTCCTGGAGGCTCCGGGGGAGAGAATCCCTTCCCCAGCTATTCCAGCCCCTGCAGGCCAGCTACCTCTCTGGGCTCAAGCCCCTTCCTTCATCACCCAAACCAGCAGTTTAGTATTACCTAATCTCTCCTTCTGACTCCCTCCTCTCCCTTTTGGGGTTATAACGGCCCCATCCAGATAAGCCTCCTATCTCAAGATCCTTAACTTAATCACATCTGCAAAGTCCGTTTGCCAGGTGTGGTCCCATTTTGTGGGTTTAGGATGGCGGCCTCTTTGGGGGTGGCTGCTACACTGCCCTCCACTCCCTGCACAACCATCCCGTGTAAACAAGCCCCTTTCCCCAACATCTCTTCTCTTTTCTTTGGGCCGCATTCTCACTGTATTCCCATCCTTTCCATATTCACAATCGCGCCTAATGGATTCGTCTACATCCTTATTGTCTGTCTTCTCTGCCTGGTAAGGGAGTTCTGAGAGGCAGGGATTTTGTTTTTCTTTCTGTTTGGCTTGTTGAGGGGTCCCCGGCCTCTGAAACGTTTCTGGCACACAACAGCCAGACACTCGATCAATATTTGTGAAGAAAAGCAGCTGGAATGGAAATCTGATTCTTGTCACAGAAAGAACCTCCCAGAGCAAGCACAGGAGTAGGGAGGGGTGAAGGGACTTGCTCTGGGCTGCCCAGCCATTCAGAGAGTGAGCAGGGGGGAGACCACACACAGAGGCCGTGTCTCCTTGCATGCTTTATTTCTGGCCATTCTGGGAAATGTCCCCAGGTTCTGACTGGAGAGATAGGAGCAGTCCACTGTCGGGGAAGGGAGACCCTGGAAACTCGGGGGACTGGAGCTTACCATCCCCGACATCCCGGGAAGGAGTAGGGGGTTCTGGAAGGAGTGTCAGTTCCCCACAGGGGTGAGGACTTGCAGGGGGTGGGAGGCCCCAGAACGCCGGGTGCTGGGATGACTCATGAATTGGCTTTGATGGTGTCCTGGATCCACTTGGTGAACTTGCAGAGGTTGGTGTAGACCCCAGGTTTGTTGGGCTTACCACAGGGGAAGTCTCCCCAGGACACAATGCCCTGTAGGGTTGTGTTGCAGACCACGGGGCCCCCGGAATCACCCTGTGGGGGAGAAGGGGAGGCACAGAGAGAAGAGGAGGCGTGGGGAGGTGGAGACAGGGGGACCCACAGATGAAGAAGGACCAGGCAGCAGGAGATAGAGACACAGAGATGGAAATGTAGATAGAGGAAGAGACACAGATAAAGACAGAGACAGAGAGAGAGAGAGAGAGAGAGAGAGGGAGAGAGAGAGAATATTAACATTTCACCCAGCATCCAATTATATCCCTCTCTACCCAACCCCCGTCTGCGTCCCTCACTGCACCTTGCTATTGCTCTCTCTCTCTCACTCTCTGCTCCAGCCTTGGGGTACCGTGTTCCTCCTACTATACACTTGTTCCTTTCCCCTCCTCACTCTTCACCCATCCTTGACACCAGTCCTTCTTGTAGTTGACCTTACTTTCTCTGAGAGGCAGTTCTCAGTTCCTGGAAGAGAGTTTCTCAACCTGGGCTCCTTTGACATCGGGGCTGGCTAACTCTCTGCTGTGAGAGGCTGTCTGGTGTTGTGAGATGGTTAACAGTGTCTTTGGCCTCTACTCACTAGATACCAGTAACTGTCCTCCCTTCCCCCATCCCCATCCCCTGCACTGCTGTGACAACCAAAAACATCTCCCAGCATTGTCCTGTGTCCGCTGGGGGTGCAGGATTACACCCAGTTAGAAACTGTGGATGAAAACAGGGCTGCATGGCAAGCCTGAAAACCCCAGTAACTGAAAATAACCCACGGGATGTTCTGATCATTAAAAATAATCCCGACTGAGTGGGTTATTGCAAGAAGTCAAGTCTTACGCAACAGATTAACCTTCACCTTGAGCAAGCTCTGTCCATTGGTTCTGTGCATCTGGGATAAAAATATACTTAATATGCCAGAATGGTCTCCTCTCCAGATCTGCAGAGTAATGCCCTGGTACCATGATGAGAGGACCCCAACGTTCCTCGTTGTTAGCTTTTACCCCCATAGCTCAGTCACTGTGTACATGAGATAGTAACTGTCCTCCATCCACTGTGTAAAAGAAACATGTATCTCCCCATGTTACTTTATATTCCATCCTAGAGATCACCCTCCTCCTTAATCTACCACCAATGGATATCATGTAATCTTCCTGATATCTTCTCCACTGATTCTAACAACAAAAGAAACTACAGCACTGACATTCCTTGAAGCATTTTCTCAATCTTTAGAGATTTGCTTCTGGGTCTGGCAGCTCCAATAAACTCTTTACACCTTAGTTGAGGTTTGGAACCTCTTTTGGAGACAGAGCTGCCCCCTTGGACTAATTGGGGTTTCTGATCCTTAGTTCTCCACACCTAGTAATTATTCTCCTGTACTAATACTCACCACTCTTTACTGTCATTTCTTATTTATGTTTATACAAAATATGAATGACGACACAGAGCCTGACATCAACTATAAGGAAGCCTTAGATCTGGCTTCTTTCTCCACCTGCAGACGCTGTTTCAAGGCAGAAGAGCTTTTTGCTCCTTGGAACTCTACATTTCAAGTTTCTTGTGGTGTACTCTTCGTCGTGACTTTTGGTTTCAGAGCCCTGAAGAGTTTCTTCGGGGAGGGAGTCACTTAAGTGCATCGAGCCTTGACTCCTTGTCTGTCGAATAAGGCTAATAAAACAACACTTGAATGACTTCATTGGCTGATGCATGTGAACTACTGAAAACGGTGTCCAACCATTACTTGCTGTCCTTACTATACTATTCACATTAGTATTGTTATACTATTGTTGTTGTTAGCAAGAAATACCTTGCTTTTAGTGGCCAAGCTCAGACCATGTGCTGGTATGAAAAAGCAACCTGTGGTCTGCACGCAAAACCAAACCAAACCCCTAAAACAAAACAACCCAACAGAAGCACTAAACTTGCCTTAGAGAAAGGCTAAATGGCTTAAAATGCTGCTATTCAAATTAGACCTGTTTTCTTCTGATAACCCCCATCCCCACTCCTCTGTCCAGATTTGTGTGCTTCTACTGTGAAATTGGGAGACCTGGGGAACTGTTGAAAGAGTCACGTTTACAAAATTTGGGGGGAGCCGGTTAAGAGCTTGATAATTTATGCCCCAGTAGAACCCTTGAGGGCCTGAATATAGGGGAAGGCTCCTGATTGCTGTCTCAGTTTAACTTTGATCGCTGTTATCCTCAATGTGTATGTGACTTCCACGGGAACACAGACAAGCTTTGTGTTAGAGACCAGGAAGTATCGCTGAACAGTGGCCTCCATCCATCTCTCCAGCCTCAACTCCTACCAGCCCCCTCTGCCCCACAGACACAGTGGCTTCCTTCTGTTCTTTGAATCAGCTAAGTTCTCCCTGCCTCAGGGCCTTTGCACATGCCTTCCTTTCCCTTTAACCCTTGCAAGGCTGGCTTTTTTGCGTCATTCAGTCCCTGTTCAAATGCTACCTCTCCAGGAGGTGCTCCCAACCATCACTTTGAATATTGCTCCTATCACTTACTATCATAAAACTATGGTTTATTTTCTGCATAGCCCTTACCACTCCCTGAAATTACTCTCTTTAGGCAGTTCCATGGTCATGTTTTTTCCCCCCCACCTTTTTGCTCCTCCAGTCCTTTCACCAACTTTTTAAATTGATATTCTATATTAACAGTTCCCTCTCTCTTTTTTAAAAATACCTGGCATGGGTTTCTGTTTTTCTCCCTTAAGACATTTTACTGGCATTTGCTGAAAAACTTTCATGCTACAAGACACGTAACTGCTGTCTGCTTGAACTTTGCCAAAATAAGTAGGCAAAACTGATATGTCTATTATGTGAAGGGTGCTCCTTTCCATTTGATTTCTGTGCAGTGCCCAACCTGCCCAACCACACAAAGCAGCCTTATGCTCTCTCTCTCTTGACCTGAACTGTCTTATGCAGTAGCCACCAGCTGCATGAGGTTGGGGGCAAGTGGAACTGGTTAGCCCAAATTGAGATACGCTGTCAGTGTAAAAATGACACTGGCTTTCAAAGACTTACTATTGAAAAAAATAAAATAAAATATCTCATTCGTAATTATTTCATATTAATTACATTTTGAAATGATGGTACTTGAGATATATGGGGATAAATATGACATATTATGAATGTTGTTAATTTTATAACAATATTGAAGAGTATTTCATGACTGTTTATTTTTACTTAAAAAAATGCTGTCACTGCACCATGGCTGGATTGCTCAGTGGTTAGAGCATCATCCCACACACCAGAAGGTTGCAGGTTTGACCCCTGGTCATGGCACATACCTATCCCAGCCAGGGCGTGGATGAGAGGCAACCGATGGGTGTTTCTCACATCAATGTCTCTCTCTCTCTCTCTGAGATCAATGAACCATATCCTTGGGCAGGGATTAAAAAAAATGTTGCTACTGAAAAATTTAAAATTACATGTATGCCTCACACTGGATTTCTTCAGGACAGTGCTGTGAAAACAGGGGTCCTAACCGATCTGCTCATTGCTGGGTCCTCGGCAACCTAGCCAGGTTCCCAGCTCCGTGGTTGGCACACAGCGCGTGTCTGACGCACAAACAGAGACTTCTCAGCCCTCACCTGGCAGGAGTCTCTGCCTGCCTCGTCGCCAGCGCAGAACATGGTGTCATCTATCTGTCCCGGGTAGGACTCCTGGCACTTTTCGCGACTTAGCACAGTGATGTTCAAGCACTGGAGGACCTTGGGGAAGTTCACTGTCAAACAGAGACATACAGAGTAGGATGGCAGTGAGTGTCCGAGAAAGATGGGGAGGGGCAGGGTGCTCAGGCAGAGACAGTGAGAAGACCAACGTGGGTGAGCCTCAGGAGGGACCCGGACACTCACCCTGGGGACTGCTGGTTGTTCCCCAGCCAGACACCAAGCAGCTGGTCCCAGCAGGTGGACAGTGGGAGGAGATGTTGATGGGCTTGACATACTGAGTCTCTTGGACCCTTCTGTTCAGTTTGATGAGCATGAGGTCATTGGAGTGGGCGGGGTGGGAGTAGCCAGGGTGGGGGATGGTTTGGGCCACTCGAAACATCTGCTGCCCGTGTTCATACACGGGTGACGTGGCATGGTGGCCAAGACGGATTCTGACAGCTCTGAGGAAGATGGTGCAGGTTACCACCAACCCCGAATTCCATACCGGATCTAATACCAACCACAGCCACAAAACCAGTCCCAACCCCAGTCCACCCTGTCTTCACCCCAGCCCCGGCACCACCACCTTTATCTCCAACCCCATGCCCCACCCTCACCTTGTCTTCAACTCATCACCACCCCATCCCCAACCCCAAGCCGAATCCTTTCCCTACAGAAGCCCCAACCTGTGATTCCCTACCCCAAATCTACCCACCCCAGCCTCAAAGCCAACCATCTCCAACCCCACCTGTAACTAATCCAGGCCCCATCCTCAATCCCACACCTATTCCCAATATCAACTCTACCCTAACGCCACCCCAGTTTCCATCCGCTTCCAGTTATAGGGCCAACCCTAATTCTATCTCCACCCCAGACTACGGATACAGGCATGCCCATCCCCATTCCCAACCTCTAACCCAACTCTAAGCCCATTTCTAATCCCTTCCCCGCCCCCAAACCATCAACAGATGCATTTCTCACCTTAAACCAAACCCATTCCTAACTCCCACCCCTCTCCCCAACTTAACCCCTTCCCCACCCCACTCTTTTCTCCCAGCCCCCATCCCCAACTCTACCTCCCCTTGCTCCTGCGTCTCCAGCCCATCTCGGCCAGACCCTCTCCCCAGGCCTCCTTCCTGTTCACCCTCCCCCAGCCCTGCCCAGCCCTCCTCTCGGAGCTCCACTCACTTCTTCCGGCAGTGGGCAGCGGTGAGCAGCCACTGCGGGTGCACCAGCACGGCCCCGCAGTACAGTTGGCTGGGCTTCAGCAGCAGGGACCCCTGCCACGGCTGGGCGTGCTGCTCGCAGTCGGTCCCGTTGACGATGCGGCTACTGCTGCTGCTGCTGCCGTCGTCCCTCTGGGTGTCCCCTCTGGCCTCAGCCCCAAAGTCCTGGGTGCTCCCCGAGGCCCCCTTGTCAGGGGCATTGTTGCAGGAGACAAAGTCATTTGCAAGAACAGGCTCTGGGTGCGGAAAACGGGCGGGAGGGGGCTCGAGGGTGGAGCTTGAACTCAGAGGGTAGGTCTTAGGATTTCAGAGCCTTCCCTCCCCCCTCCCTCCCTCCCTCCCTTCTTCTTTCCTTTTTTTGGATGTCTGATTTCTGAAGGGCGATTTTGTTGACAAAGCGGGAACATGGGTTTAGGGGCGGGACAGGGGTTTAGGGGCAGGGCAAGAGCTTAGGGGCGGGGCCAGGGCTGTAGAGGCAGAGCTTGGAGAAGTGTAGAACCACTGAGAGGGAGCGACGCTTAGAACTCGAGGGCAGTTTCGGGTTCAGGCGGTGAGACCCGGCTCTGACGGGACCTCAGTGTTCCTAGGAGTAGTTAGAGCTTCGTGGGTGGGGCCAGGGGACAGTAAAAATTGGACCTTGGGGTGGAGCCAAGAGTCAGGGGGTGGAGCCTGAGGATAGGCCGGAGAATCGGGCTTTGGAGGTAGGACCTGGTTTTAAGAAGTGGGGTCACTGAGACCCCAGGCCTCAGTGAATGGGGTCAGGGCTGGATGTGGGAGGGGCTTTGGACCGACTTGGGTAGGGCCAGGACCAGGGGCACGTGGGGGAGTCCTCCTACAACGAGCCTTGAATTTGAGAGAAGATGTGGGGCTAGGTTCTAGGGCCTGAGGACAGGAGGTGGGGCCTGGCTGAAATGGGGGGAGTCACAGAGGCCGGACCCCGCGGGGTTGGGCAGAACCCGAGGGCCCCTGACTGGAGAAGTAGTCATCACTTGAGGTGTGGCGGAGGAGGAGGGTCGGAGTCGTAGTACATAGGTGGGGACAGCAGGACAAGGTGGGGGGTGAGCTCAGCTTGGGGGGCTTTGTGGAGGGGAGAGCAGGGCTGGCTTTCTGCATTCTCAAACACAAGCATGCCTGCTGAATGCTCCTCCCACACGCGCACCAACAGACACCCCAACCCCACTCCATCCCCAGTCCCCCCGAGTTTGTTCACTTGTTCATACTCTTGCTGATGACCCAGAGAAGCGTTATGCACACACTCCATGGAACACGCACACACGCAGTTACACAGAGACACGCATCGTCGCCCCGGGGACAGCCACACACCTAACTCTGGTGCTATGCACACTTCCGAGGCGCACACCCTCGGGGGCAGCTTAGCTGATCTCACACGCACGCCCTGTGTCAGTGAGGTGTCTGCAGGCCTCCTATGCACACATGCGCAGACTGCTCCCTGGACTCCTGCACACGAGCGTGACGGCCCGCGACAAGATTACGCTCCGTAGCCCCAGCACGGCACACCTGACGCCACCCACTTTCACATGGCCACTGTCTCAGAGGGACAGACACATCTGCACACTTGATCTGCTGAGGCAGGGACGGCGACTCCACGCACAGCTGCCCTGCCACACGTGCAGCCCCGTAGAAACACGCAGTCACGTGCGACCGCGGTGGGCAGGGCCTCAAGCAATACGACCGTCACCAGTGGCACCACGCAAATGCTTGCACCCAGCTACACTAGCACAATCACAAATACGGTTGTGGGCTCACACCCACCCAGTCCTGGAGCCAGCCACATGCGGCCCCCCTGGGACAGGCACTCCAGGGCCACACAGTCGCCTACAGCTTCATCACGCACACGCAGGGCTCTGGTTACCTGTCACCCTCAGAGTCAGAACTGTGATCAGGGCGCCGACCATCCACATCCAGTGGCGTCCTGTGGTAGCCATGGTCACTGCACCTGGCAGGGGAGGCCAGAGGGGGGCGAGGCACAAGTGACTATGGGAACCCATCCCCCCATTCCTCCCGTACCCCTTTTCCCAGGGCAGGGAGGGACCAGGTGGACACCGCCCACCATCAGCTCCGGGCTGAACTTCGGGGGACTCCACATCCAGATACCCAGCACCGCGCCAGTCCGGGCGAGGAGGGAGGACAGGGAAGAGAGACTTGCATCCAAAACCAGAGCCAGACGCGGAGACGCCTGTCGCTCGCAGTCCCCCTCCCCTGGCCTCACCTGCGCGTGTCCCCCAGGTAGGGGGTGGGGAGCCTGCTCCCAGCTCAGCTGCAGACTTCTTGGGCCTGCGCCGTCCTGCCGCCGCCTTCTCCTCGGCTCCGGCGCCCGGCCTGGGTTATAACCACCCACTGCCGCCTGGGGCGCATTCCCGGGTAGTGAGGCGCCCTGCCGGGCCTTAGCAATCACTCCTCCGACCTCCCCACGACGTCCACCCCCAGAGCACCCCCCACCCAGTTCCGAAGGTCACTCCCTACCTCCCAGGCCCCGGGACCGGGAGGGGTCTCCGCGCTGGGGGCGCCTCTGGGCACGAGGGTTTTTCTTTCTTCCCCGAGCCTCCACTCACCTTCCATATCATCTTTCCATCCTCTGTCTCCAAGTTTTCAAACTCCTCTATCCTTCCTTCTCTCTCTTTTTGCTTCCCTCTGGGTCTTTCCGAGTCTCTTTCAGGATGAGGCGCCCACGGAGTATTACTTTTTGAGCCTCTCTCTCTCTCTCTCTCTCTCTCTCTCTCCTTCCCTGCCCCCACCCCGGTGTGAGGATCCGTCTACGTCTCGACGTGCCCGTTTCTCTGTCCCAACCCCTCTGTCTCTGTATCTTGCTCTTATCTGCGTCTCCGCGATCCTTCCTCTTTTTAATGATTCTGAATACTTTGTATGTCAAACATACTTTGGAATTCTCTAGTCTGCATTTTTTTAAAAAAAATTATAAGTAGTTTTCTTTATTTTTTAAATTTTACTTTATTGGTTATGCTATTACAGTTGTCCTGATTTCCCCCCATTTGTCCCCCTGCACTCAGCACCCCCCACTCCCTCAGGCAATGTCCCCTCCATTGTTCATGTCCGTGGGTCACGTGCATATGTTCTTTGGCTACTCTATCTGCTACACTGGACTTTATATCCCCAGGGCTGTTCTGTAACTACCTATCTGGACTCCTTAATCCTCTCACCTCCTCACCCACTCCCATCTGGCAACCCTCAAAATGCTCTCTGTTTCCATGATTACATCTCTGTTCTTGTTTGCTTAGTTTATTTTTCAGATTCAATTGTTGATAGATTTGTATTTTTGTCATTTGTCTATAGACTTGATCTTCTTCTTTTTCTTAGATAAGTTCCTTTAACATTTCCTATTATAATGGTTTGGTGATGATGAACTTCTTTAGCTTTTTTTGTCTGGGAAACTCTTTATCTTCCCTTTGATTCTAAATGATATCTTTGCTGGGGAGAGCAAACTTGCCTGCTTTTCATGACTTTGAATATTTCTTGCCAATCCCTTCTAGCCTGCAAAGTTTCTCTTGAGGAATCAGCTGATGGTTTTATGGGTACCCCCCTTTAGGTACTAACTTCTTTTCTCTTCTCCTTTTAAGATTTCCTCTTTATCTTTATTCTTTGGCATTTTAATTATGATGTGTCTTGAAGTGGGCCTCTTTTCATCCATCTTGTTTGGGACTCTCTGTTTCCTGGACTTGCCTGTCTATTGCCTTCACCAAATTAGGGAAGTTTTCTTTCATTATTTTTTCAAATAGATTTCCAATTTTTTGCTCTTTCTCTTCTCCTTATGGCACCCCTATTACATCAATGTTGGAATGCTTAAAGTTTTCCCAGGGGCTGCTCACACTATCCTCATTTTTTTGGGGGGTGTTGTTTTTTCTTCTTCTTGTTCTGATTGGTTGTTTTTTGCTTCCTTATGTTCCAAATTATTGATTTGATTCTTAGCTTCATCATTCTACTGTAGTTTCCCTGTAAACTTTTCTTTATTCCAATTAGTGTATCTTTTGTTCTTGACTGGATCTTTTTTATGCTGCTGAGGTCCTCACTAAATTTCTTGAGCATCCTTATAACCAGTGTTTTGAACTATGCAGCTAAACAAGATGGATGGAAAGAGGCCCACTCCAAGACACATCATAATTAAAATGCCATCAGCTGATTCCTCAAGAGAAACTTTGCAGGCTAAAAGGGATTGGCAAGAAATATTCAAAGTCATGAAAAGCAGGCAAGTTTGCTCTCCCCAGCAAAGATGTCATTTAGAATCAAAGGGAAGATAAAGTTTCCCAGACAAGAAAACTAAAGAAGTTCATCATCACCAAACCATTATAATAGGAAATGTTAAAGGAACTTATCTAAGAAAAAGAAGATCAAATCTATAGACAAATGGCAAAAATACAAATCTATCGGATTGCTTATCTCCATTTTTTTTTAGTTCTTTTTCCTGGAGTTTTGATCTGTTCTTTCATTTGGGCCATGCTTCTTTGTCTTTACTTATGGGCAGCCTGCCTGTGTTTGTTTCTTTGTATTAGGTAGAGCTACTTTGATTCCGGATCTTGGGAGTGTGGCCTAATGTTGTAGGTGTCCTGTAGGGTCCAGTGGCACAGCCTCTCCCATCACCCAGGCTGGGTATTCAAGGTGTGCCCTTTGTGTGGGCTGACCACACCCCCCTTTGTAGTTGAGCCTTGATTGCTGTTGGCAGGTAGGTGGGAGGGATTTACCCAGGCTAGTCAGCTACAAGGACTGGCTGTGACCACTGACCACCACCTTTTGCCCTCTATGGAGGATCAGGTGTGCAGGGGCAAGGTGGTGGTGCTCCCGTGTGGTCTGTTGCTGTCCACCGAGTGCACTGGCCCCTGGGGTTTCCCAGGTGGTGAAGACCAAGGTCAGCCCCGACCCGTGTTTTGCCTAAAGCCACCCTGCCTGAGCTGTAAAACAATCTGAGAAGGCTGTTCCTTGTGCTGGGCTTGGAGATTCCCAGGGAAAGCCAAGCTGTGAATCTAGGCTGGCTGCTGCTAGTGCAGAGCTCGAAGCTCATTGAGGCCAGTGATTGTTTGTTTGAGAGGATTTAGGAAGTTGTGAAGCATGAGCCAAGATCAGTCATTTATATGGAAAAGCAGCTTGGGTAGGCCCTTAAATTGGATGGGATGGAATCTTCTGGGATCTCCAAGGCAGGTCAAACAATGTTAGCCATGTTGATGGAGTCTCAGATATGGCACTGACTTGTCTCAGGGAGTCTCAGGTCTTTGCGGGGGAGAATTTAGGAAAGGGACAATGGCCTCTGCTCACCTTGATGATAGACACTTTGGTTTCTCCCTGCATGTCACTGGTGCCTTTCAAGCTGCTGCCCTGGTGCTGGAGCTCAGAGGGAATGAGTCTGAGTAGCTGAGTCTGTGTGGGGGTTCTCTAAGAGGAACTGCTTGGGGCTCCAGCAGTTTCTTCAATGGACTCAGTCCCCACTGGTTTATACAACTAGAAGTTGTGGGTACTTACCTACTTGGCATTGAAACCCTGGGCTGAAGACCGTGGTGTGGGGTGGAGACTCCTCACTCCCAAGATATTCCTCCCGAATTTTTATCCACCACATGTAGGTGAGGGACCAGTCCATTCCATGCTTGCACCCCTCCTACCAGTCTGTGTGGATGTGGTTTTCTTTCATTCTGTAGTTGTCAGGTTTCAATTCAACTCAATTTCTGATGGTTCTGAATGATGGTTGTTCTATATTTTAGTAGTAATTTTGATGTGGTTGTGCAAAGAGGTGAGCCAAGTCTGTCTATGCCTCCATCTTGTGCCTCTGTGATTCTTTTTTTAGAAGATTTTATTTATTTATTTTTAGAGAGAGGGGAAGGCAGGGAGAAAGAGGGAGAGAAACATCAATGTGTGGTTGCCTCTCATGCATGCCCTACTGGGGACCTAGCCTGCAACTCAGGCATGCGCCCTGACTGGGAATTGAACTGGCAACCCTTTGGTTCACATGCTGGCACTCAATTCACTGAGCCACACCAGACAGGGCATGTCTCTGTGATTCTTGATTAATCTCTCTACACCTCTGGGTCTCTATCTTTCCTCCCCTGCATCTCTTCTCTGTGACCCTGTCCTTTTCAATCTCTCTCTCTCTCTGTTGCTGGTTCTAAGTATCTGTATCTCTATGTCTTTCTGTCCCTCTGTCTCCTCCACTCTGCATTTTGGGCCCAGAAGACTCAGGCCACTTTGCCAAGGGACCCCCATCAACCTTTTCTGCCCTTCACCCTGGGGCTGGGACTACGGAGCAGAAAAGGGCAGGGATCCAGTCTGTGCGGTGGCCCAGCTGCATGGCCCAGCTGCATGGCTCAGCTGCACGGCTCAGCTGCACGGCCTGGCGTGGGTGAGGGTGCTGGGCAGGGCCACCTGTCGCTGAGGAAACAGGCCAAGAGGCCAAGACAGGGGGGCGGTGGCTCCTAGCCCTTTCAGAAATGGGGCACTGGGTGGGGAGCCCAAAATGCAGCTTCTCCCTGGTTGGTTCTGGGCCATCTGAGGTTGCCTCTGCTGACCTCTTCTCCATCCCATCTCTTTCTTTGTGCCCACAACTCTCTGCATCCTTTTCTTTTCTTTTTTTAATGTTTAATTGTTTATGCTATTACAGAAAAATACGGGATGCTTCATGAATTCGCATGTCATTCTTCCACGGGGGCTATGCTAATTTTGTCTCTATCGGTCCCACTTCAGTATTGTGCTGCTGAAGCTAGCGCTCTGCATCCATTCTAACTGTGACTCCGAGTTTCTGACCCGTCTAGGATGTAAGAGTCAAGCACTCATTCAACAGGTACGTGCTGAGCACCTACTGTGTGCCAGACTCAGGTCTATCCATGGACCAAATGGACAAAGACACCTGGAGATGCTGCCCTTGTAGAGGTCGCATTCCTTGAAGGGACATCCCAAGTGGTTTTGCTCATTTTGGTCGCCCAGCACCTGTGGGAGGGAGGTTTTAGAGTCTGTGAGGCTGGTTTAGTGTGCAGGGGGAAATAACCTTAAAAAATTAAATCCTGAGCCCTGAGCAGTGTGGCTCAGTTGGTTGGACCATTGCCTATAGACCGAAAGGTCATGGGTTTGATTCCTGGTCAGCGCATGAACACGAGATGTGAGTTTGATCCCCAGTTGGGTGTAAGTATGAGAAGGAACCAATCAATGTCTCTCTCTCTCTCTCTTTCTCTCCACTTCCTCGCTCTCTAAAAGCAATGAAAAAAATGTTCTTGAGTGAGGATAAAAAAATAAAAATAAAATTCTGAGGTTTATTTTGACAATTATGAGGAATATTTCTTGTGTTAAAGTGACAAATTCAGCAACCTAGTACTTTCTTAGTGTTTTAAGTTTAGCTTACAAACTTTTTTATTTTAGATATGTTTTAACACACTTTTATGGGCTTTTTTATAGTAATGTTTAGTCTGGTTTACAAACTAGGTACTGTATCTTCAAACATCTTAAACTATGTTTCTAAAATGAACATATACAATCTTTTCTGGAAGTCTTTCATTTGTTAGACAAACCTCCCAGCATTAAAATACACTTTTACACCTCTGTATGTTACATTTATAAAAATGACCAAGGTGCCCTGGCTGGTGTAGCTTAGTGGACTGAGTGCAGGCCTGCGAGTCAAAGCATCGCCGGTTTGATTTGCAGTCAGGGCACATGCCTGGGTTGCAGGCCAGGTCCCCAGTGTGGGGTGTGCTAGAGGCAACCACACACTGATGTTTCACTCTCTCTCTTTCTCCCTCCCTTCCCCATCTCTCTAAGTATAAATAAATAAAATCTTTAAAAAATGACCAAGGTTGCATTTTTTCAAGTTTCCCAACACTGGATATAAAGTTGGTATGACTCCAACTGAAAAATCACAGATCAATGACATTTCAAACTGAAGTCACAAGGCTGTCCCTATAACAAGTAACATCCTCTTAAACATACAAGCACCTTCAGTACCAACTGTGCAAAGATTCTACTTCAAAAACCATTCATATTGAAGACTGGGCCTTTAAATATTTCTCTGCTCAATTTGAAAATATATCAGAATTGAAAGAAGACTTTCATGTGACAGAGCAGTGACAAAAGCTGCTTCCTGCCATTCAAATCCTGACTTGGCCACTAGTACCTGTAAGGTTTTGAGCCAACCAGGGAGCCTCTCCGAGCCTCAGTTTCCCTATCTGTCATTAGGGCACATAATGGTAGCTAGCTCCCAGGCTTGCTGTGAGGATTAAATGACTTAACATGTACAGCCCTTGGAACAGTGCCTGGCATGTGCTAAGTAAGTGTTATTATTATTATTATTATTATTAATTATTATCCATGAAGGGAGAAAAAGAAAAGCAGTTGGTTTTGGTCTGGACATTGATGGATTGCGTTCCTCCTGGTGATCCAGGAGCATTTCATGGCCCTAGTTTTTGTTTATAACTTGTAGAAGGGGTTGGTCAAGGCAGGCCCAGAACCTTCCCATGACTCAACATTTCCATGGACTCATAAAAGGCAACCACTGCCTCCTATCACATCCCCTTGATGTGATTTCATATTTCCTTGGTTCTGAAGACATGTAAGTACTTTTTCTCCAACTTGAAAGATCTTTGGAACCAAGGGTCTCTGTTCTTTTCAAATGCTCCCTCTGTCTTGGGACCCCATCATCCTTCTATCAAAAATGACACAGGACTGACTTTGTTTAGTAATTGCCAGTTTCACTCTACTCTGTCCTAGGCAGAAAAAGCCTGCCTTAAATATTTGGGAAACAAATGGGTTAACTTCTCTGATCTTCCTTCTGTTCCTAAATGTGTCTCTGCTCCTAACCCTAGCCCCAGATAGGACCCTTTTCCCCCTCTCTCTGAGGAGCTATTACCTGTCCCACTCACCCTCCTGGGAGCACATGTGACTTAGATGTTATTTTTGTTTGCCTCAGGGATGGTGCAGTGGGTGTGTGTGTGTGTAAGAGAAGAGTGCCTCTCTGAGGACAGGCACAGCCTGGGGGTTTGGGGGCAGAGGGGTGTACCTCAGTTCAGGGTCATGTGGGGTGCATGTTGGTGGGAGAACCCCAGGAAGCATGCAGAAGCCTGGGTCCTCACCCAGCTCTGCCTGCTGCTCCCCTCATTTCTTTGAGGGCCTCCAGTCTCTCCTCCTCCCTGCCCATTCCTCCCACCTCAAATGGACCCCAGTGAGATCTTCCTAATAGCCAGATCTGACCTCTTGCTTCCTTAAGGCCCTCAGTGTCAAGGCCAAATTTTTCTGCCTGGCATTCAAGGCCCAGCACCATCTTCCTCTGACCTACATTTCCAGTCACGTCCCCACTTCTCCTGCCTCAAGCCCCAGCCACCACCATCCTAAGTCACATGCCATCTCTGGGCATGCCCCCGAGCTTTTCTATAGACTGTTCCCTCTGTGAGAATGCCATCCACCCAAACTCCTCCAGTGAATTTATGTCCAGCCTCTCTTCCCCAGCACCCCAGCTCCAGCCCCAGCTCAGCCCTCATCTTCTCTCCATGCACCATGACCCTGACCTCCAGCCTCCCCTACCTGGTCCATCCTATACACGTCTCCAGTGCTGCTTCTGCTCACAACCCTTTCATGACTCCCCACTGCTGTCAGGAAGAAGTCCCATCCTCTCAGCCTGGGGTTTGAGGTTGACCTGGTCCAGGCTATCCTCTCCCATCACTTTTACTACACACAGTGGTCTCCCAACCCTGTCACCTTCCTGCTTTTACCCCTATAAAGGAGGGTTAGGGGAGAGAGCCAGCCCTGAGGACCAGCACAAAGTAAAAGACTCAAGGATGTCTCCATGGAGCAGAAAATATGTCAACTTAGGCTATTAAAATAACTAAGAATATCTAGGTTTCAGAGCAGCAGAAATGGGAGGAAAACAAAAAGCATCACCAACAGTGAAATTTCCTCTTTATTGAGCAAGCAGGTGTGCCAGACACCAGTGCACGTTTCAACGTATTGGAGACCTTGAATCCTCCCAATGGCAGCCACTGATTTATGAGGAATTTACTGTTATTATCCCCATTTTACAGATGAGATTCTGCACAGCAAAGGAGGGCACTTCCCAAGGGTACATGAGTAGCAAGGGGCAGAGCTGGGACTTCAACTCAGGTTTTTCCAGACCTGTGACCACTCCTCTGTGGGGATACCAAGCCCATGGGCTAATCAGGGAGAGAGGGCTGCTTAGGAGGGCTTCTTCTGTATTCTGTTAGAGGTGGGGGCATGACCTCAGCCTGTGTCCCTGCTTACCGCCAGGGATGCAAGGATGGGGCTGGGGTCAAGTCAGGCAGAATTAAGCATGAAAGGTCGGACCTGGGAAGGTGAGGGGAAAGCAAGGTCTTGGTCAGAGATATTTTAGAGCCAGTGAGTGGGGATCAAAGTCAAGAGTTGGATGTCTCATCTCAGAGCTAGCTGCCCTGAATGATTTTTCGGATCCACTGGCAATATCTGCAGACATCGGTGTAGACCCCCGGCTTCTCCTTGGATCCGCAAGGGACGTTACCCCATGACACAAGGCCTCGGAGACGGTCTCCACACACCAGTGGGCCCCCGGAATCACCCTGTGGGAAAGAGGGAGAGAGTCAGAAATGCAGGGAGAGAAAGACACAGAGACAGAAGGAGACACAGAGACATGTGGAGAGGGAAAGAGAGACTCTCTGAGATGGAGAGAAATGCTTGGAGACAGACAGATGGACAGACAAACACGCAGTCATAGGCAGGGAAATAGGGAGACCAAGGGACAATCAGGAGCAAGGAGAAACAGAGAGAATGCCAATATCCAGAGAGGCACAGAGAGAAAAAGAGAAAGGGAAGGGATAAAGGTAAGAACAGAACAGAGTCTGACAGGTGGGGAGGGGGCGAGGGGGGTTGGAGAGGGAGACCTGCATGCTCTTTCTTTTCATCCAGATCGTGCGTATCACTTTATCTTGGTCTCTCTTGCTCCTTCCTGGCTAGTCCAGAGCCTTCAAAGTAAGTTTTGGCATAAGGTAGGGAGACCCAGTGGACAACAGTGGAGGAAACCCAAGTTAAAGGCATTTGGGAGTGGGGGGTGGAGCTCCTTCTCTCCCCAGCGAGGGTGCCCCTCCTCCCCAGCTTGGCCATGTCCGAGCAGGACTGGTGAAGTCTCTGTCTGAAGAAAGACGGTTCCCTCATGCATCTGCCTCCCTGCTGTGTCTCTCTAGGTCTCCATCTCTCTGTCTCCATCCTTGTCTGCTTTTCCCATCTCTGCTGGCTGTCCTTGTTTCTCTGCCTGTTCCTGACTGTGTCTCTGTGTGTCAGACTGAGTCTCTCACCCTTTTCATGCCTACACGTCTCTCCCAGTTTACCACTGTTAAGCTCCGTTTGGGTCTGCGTGCGACTCGCTCTCCCTTCCTGCCTCGGTCTGTGTTTTCGTGTCTCTGTCCTTTGCTGTGTAACTGGCAGGTCCAGTAATCCGCCTCACCTGGCAGGAATCCTTCCCGTACTTCTCATCCCCTGCGCACACCATGTTTCGGGTGATCTGGCCAGGGTAGGCATGCTCGCACTCCTCTTGAGGTACCAGGTGGATGTATGCACACTGGATAGTGTTAGGGAAATTACCTGAAGAGAGACGGGTCCAGGCTCCATTTACAACCCACCCTCCCCACATCTTCTGCAGGCATCCTCCAACACTTACAATTCCTCCCTCCCCTGTTGGTTCTCATTCCCCACTGGTTCCCTTCTCCCTATTTGTATTGCATTCTTACAACCTATTTCTATTGTCCCTGACTCCTGATAGGTCCCTCTTTAGGTCATTCTTCTCCCCCATTGACTTGTCTTTCTCATTGGTTGCCTCTTCTCCATGAGTCATTTTCTGTTGGTTTTTCCTTTTTCCTCCATCTTGCCTCCACTTCTCTATCTTCCATCGATCCCACCTTCTCCAGTAGTTACAGCTGACCTCTAGACTCTCTTCCTGGAGTAGTGACTTCCTCTATTACACCCCTTTGTCCTTCATTAGATCATTCTTCCCCTTGGTTCATCCTGATTGGTCACCACTTGACCATTAGTCTTTTCCTTATTGGTTCCCTTTTTCCCATTGGGTCTCTCCTCCTATTGGCCCTTCAACAATGGTCCACCTCCCTCATTAGTCCTTTCCTAAATGCCTGCCCTCTCCCATTGGCTCTACCCTTCCATTGACCCTTCATCTGATAGTCCACCTTCTTTTTTTGGTTCTCCACTTATAGGCCCACTTTCGGTGGTTCCTGCTGATTTATTGGACTGTTTCTTCCTTCAGTCTTTCCTGTAGTGACTCTTCCTGACTATTCACTCTTCCCTAGTGGTCCTTCCCTCATTAACTCTCTCTACCCATTCACTCTCTCAACTCATATTCTTCAGTGGGCTCTCCTGCTTTATTAATCTCTCTTCTTTCATTAGTCCCTCCTCTGCTTATCCCTTCTTGGTCATCAATTCATCCTGATTGGTCCCCATTTGACAACTGGCCCTCTTCCTCATTGGGATCTTCCCACTGACCATCTTATGGCCCATCTACCCCTACCATTCATCCATTGGTCAACTTTCTCCATTGGCTATTAACTCATTGGCCCAACTCCTATATTTGCTGTCCCTCCCCATTGACCTTTCATCCAGTGATCCACAGTCCTATTGGTCTGCATCATTGGATCATTTTCATCTTTGAACCTACCTTCCCTATGACCCATCACCCATTGGCCTTCTCCCCCATCGTCCTTGTCCTACTGACCATATTCTGTCTTGCCCCAGCCTAGGATGTGGCATCTGGTGTGGTTGGCCGAGCAGTCTCTCTCCAGGGCCAAGGGCTGGATGCGTGTAGAGAGATTGGCTGGGCGCTTAAGGCGTAACAGCATGATGTCCTGGTCATGAGTGGCAGCATTGTAGCCAGGGTGGACCACAGTTCGGACAACAGAGCTCTGCTCCTGGAAGTGTTCTGTTTCATAAATGTTGTGCTTCCCCAGGTAGACCTGAAGATTCCTGCGAGAGAGGAGGGCTGGGTCACACCTTTAGCTCTTGGGCTGCATTTGAGACTCGGATGGGGCCACAGTGGGAGGAGAAGATAGCCTGGTACACCATGAACTATCTGGCCTGTTTCCCTTAGTCTTTCAGCTCAGTACACGACAGTTCTATCCTTCCAGAATAAACTTGGTGACTATTCTTGACTCTTTATTTCATGCCTCACATCAAAGCTGTCCAGAAATCCTTTTGTTTCTCCAACGTATATCCATAGTTTGACTACTTCTCACCTCACCTCCTTCACTGCTACTATCTTGGTCTGAGCCAACATCACCTCTTACTTAGACTACGGTAGTAGCTACCTCATGGACTCCTTGCTTCTGCCATTGGCCCTCTACAGCCTATCTTCCACAGAGCAGCCAGAGATGTCTTAACAACATAAGTTAGTTCTGTTCTTTGTCTTCTCAGAGTCTTCTGATGACTCCCATCTTACTCAGAGTAAAGACCAAGGTAGTCACCATGTCCCACAAAGTGCTGCCCATCACCTCGAAGGTATCTCCTCCCACTCTCCTCTTCTCTTCTCCTGCCCCAGCCACACCGGTTTCCCTGCCTTTCCCTGAATGCAACAGTCATTTTCCTGCCCCAGGGCCTTTGCACTAGCTGTTTCCTCTGCCAGAAACTTTTCCCCCCAGATATCTGCATGGCTCATTCCCCAACCTCCTTCAAATGTCACCTCCTTAGTGAGGTCTTTCCTGGTAACCCAATTAAGATGTAAATATCCACCCCAACAGGCAATTCCTATCTCCCTCTCCTGTTTTTCTTTCCACCAGAAACCCTATCATTATTATTATTTTATGTATGAAGTATGTGTTGACTATTTACTTGTTTTATTGTCTCTTCTCCTACCATAGCGTTGGTGCCCAATAGACCTGTGTGCAATGATGAGAACTTCTCTATCTGTGCTGTTTGATACAATGATCAATACCCACAGGGGGTTACTGAAAGTAGCTCGTGAATTTCAAACTTCATTCCATTTTTATTAATGCAGATTTAATTAGCCATATGTGGCCGATGGCACGGCTCCAGAATATCAAGGTGGAGTTTTTGTTTTGCTCAGATACAGCATCCTCAGTGTCTAGACCAGTATTTGGAACATGATGGATATTCAGTATATATTTGTGAAATGGATCAAAGAGCAACTTCCTTGCTCAAAAGCTTCCCAGAGCTCCCCAGTGCCCTCAGAATAAAGCCCAAGCATCTCATCCCACCATTTTCTGCCCCCTGTGAACTGGTAACTCTCCAGATTGTTCTCAATGCCTGGCTTTTTTCCCTGGGTTTCCTCTGCTCCAAATGCTCTCCCCACAACTTCCCTTGGCAAATCTTCCTTATTTTCCACACCTCAGCTTGAATTTCATCCCATCCACCGGCAGTAGGTACCTCTGCTCTTTTCTCTTGGGGAGCCATCCCTGTTCTCCCCCTTCACTGGATTTAGGGTAATTTTCAATTGCATGATTTTTTTCAGGGGCTTGTTTGTTAAGGAACCATCTTTCTGTCCTTATGTCCCCAGAGGCAGGGCCTCCCAACCACTCCTGACTTTCCACTGCTCAACCCCAATCTGGCCCTTCATGGGTGCTCTCAGTCGGCAGACTGCGAATGAGTGAGGATGGTGGGAATCAGGTTGGTTCTCCCTGAGCTTGGGGGAGACCGCCCTGGGGGTCCTTGAGCTCATGACCCTGCTTAACAAGACCCCTCCCAACAGTGAGGAGAGGCACCTCATGCTTTCCACACACTTGAGTTGCCCCTTGTCATTTCTCTGAGCCTTAGTTTCCTCATCTGCAAAATGGGGCCAACAGACCCTTATGGTGGAATTCTACTCAGGAAAAGGCATTTCACTGCCTCACTGGGCACCTGGCCTGCAGTGAGCATTGAACAGCAGTTGTCAGTCTAACACGCGGTTGTTAGTCCCCTGCGGATTTGTCCCAGGCCCTCTACGCTCCTCTATCTCTCCTTTTTGGGCGATCTCATCCCATCCCATAGCTTTCAATATCCCCTGCTTTGCAGATGACACCTAACATGTTTACCTCCCTTTCTGGCCTCTCTCCTGAGCACCAGCAGCCAACCTGGCGTCCTTCTTGGACATCTCCCAGGTATCGCAAGCTCATCTTGGTGAAAGCAAAATGTCTGATGCTCCACCGCCCACATCCACACTGTTTCTCTTTCCCTCTCCCCTGACTCAGCAAAAGACACAACCAAACACTCAGTCATCCAAGACAAACACTTGGAGGTCAGCTCTGCTTGCTCTCTTTCCCTCCCACCCGCATCACCAAGCCCTGCTGGCTCCATCTCAAAAGAAGTCCCATGGTTTCCCACTTTTGTCCATCCTGGTCCCAGCTGCCATTTTACAGCTCCAGACAATGGCAACAGCCTCCACATGCATCCCTTCCTCATCTCCTTCTGCCCAGGCCCCTTCCTGCAAGGTAGCCGGAGTGCGTTTAACAATGAAATCAGATCTTGCTGCTTCCCGGATAAAAACTCTCCGGTGGCTTTCCACTGCCCCTAGAACTAAATCATCTCTCTCAACGAGACCCCAATGAAAAGAAGGTCAGTTCACAAAAGCAGCAATTCTGCTTGTTTTTTTTTTCCTCTTTTGGACCCCCCAGGACCCTAAACAGTGCCTGGTACATATTTAATGCTCAATTAAATGTTGGTCAAATGAGACTGGTTATCCAATTGCTTCATAATGGGACAGGGGGAAGTGTGTGTCATGTCATGCCTGAAGTTTGCAAGATGTTGGTGGGATCTCATTGTAACCACGCCCCATCCACAGCATGGAAACTCACGTTTTTTTGCAGTGGGCAGCTGTGAGGACCCACAGTGGGTGAATGAGGACCCCTCCACAGAGCAAGCGGCCTGAGTTGTACAGGGCAGCTTGGTAAGGGTGAGACATCTGCTCGCAGGGTCCGCCATGCTGCACCTTTTCCTTCTCCTCTGCCTGGGCTGAGGGAGGGAGGGTCTGGGTCAGAGAGGAGGTGCATCCCCCACGGTGAACCAGAGCCAAGTTCTGTCTTCCCCATCAAGGTTATCACCATCCCCACACCCAAAGTTACCCAGTACCCCCCCTAAAGCCAATCCCATCCTCCATCTCTTCCCCACCCTCACTCCCACCTTCCACCCCACCCCCTGCCCTGTCTGCATCACCCATTCCTCACCAAGCCTCCAACATCTTCCTTATCCCAAACCCACCCCAGCTGTGGCTCCCATATCCATTTCTAATTGCTGCCCCATCGGCAACCCCCACCCTGTCCCCAAACTGCCCTAGCCCCTTCCCTTTCTTCCCACCTGCCACAATCAGAACCAGTGTTGCAATCAGCGTCCGCATGGCCAGTCCTGGGAGGGGAAGCAAAGTGCTCCATCAGTCCCTGTCTCAGACCCCACCCAGGCCCCTCCCCGTCTTCCCTCCCCCTCGTTGGTTCCCTCCTTTCCGGCCTGCCACGCTCTCCCAACCCTTGACTTCTGATCTCTGTCCAGCCTCCCTATCTCTTGTCCCCTATCTTCCATCTGAGGGTCACACGAAGGCAGGCGAGAACCCAGAACTGCACGGGGTAGTCCCAGGATCCTCTCACTGTGGGAGTCTCATGCAGTCTTTCTACTCCTCTTGGCTCTAGTTTGCCTGCCTAGTAGCAGGGAGGGCTGGCCTGGGAGATCCCGGATGGCCTATCTCCCCATGCATTTGCCTCTGCACCTTGGCTCTGAGCTCACCTGTTGCTCACCTGTTGCTCACCGCCCCCCACTTGTGGGTTCTGGGGTGCCATGGGGTCTTACCTGCTGGGGGCCACTGCCTACTGGCCCAGGGGTTCTTGGGTTGGGGGCAGGAACAGCACGTGTCACAGGCAGATGAACAGGGAGACAGGGTCAGAAACACAGGGAGCTGAGGGGAGAGAAGGGACTGGCAAAGTAGTGAGGACTCCTAGGAAGGAGAGAGAGAGAGACAGAAACAGCAAGACAGGGAGACCGAGCAATGTGGGGCTTCAGGGCCCAGGGCATCAAAAGCTGCCTGACAGACAACCCAGGGCTCCCGGCCTCCCTGGAAGATGCTGGTCTTGTCCTCAGAGGCTCCTGGTGCTTCCTTTTTAACCCCTGTTTCCCCAGGTCCCTGAGGAAACTGCCCCACCCTTTTCCTCCTCACCAGGCCTCCCACGCACATTCCTCTCACCCCCACAGCTCTGCTCCTGATGACCCCTGACCTGAGCTTCCAGGAAAGGAAGTACTGGTCCCTAAGTGCACTGGGGACCCAGACTCTGGGGTCTGAGGGAGGAAGGGTTGGGGACCTGGACTCCTGGGTCTGAGGGGGGAGGGGCTGGGGACCTGGACTCCTGGGTCTGAGGGAGGAGGGGCTGGGGGCCTGGACTCCTGGGTCTGAGGGAGGGGAAGATGGAAGCTGACCCTCTTTAGTCCTTGGGCTCCCACACCCTTGAACAAGAAAGTGTCTGGGGACCAAATGCGGGCCTCCTGGGAAAGTGACAGTCGTGCTAGCCTCTAAGGACCCCACCACCTCTGTCCGTGGGTGCACAGGACCCGCAGGTCCTGGAGCCCTGGGAACCAGCCAGCATGGGTTAGTCGGGTTGGGGTGATTCACGCACCTGCCTTAAGTCCCTCTGTGAGTGCTGACGACCTCCTTGTCCTCACGAGAGAGTGAGCCAGCTAGTGAGAAAGCATGTGTCACCAAGCTGGCACTCGACCCTGCCCCAGGCTGGGGCGCAGACCCAGGCACTGTGGGGACAGTCAGGCTCTTGGAACAATCAGGCTTTGTCCGCCCCCAGCAGCCAGTGTCACGCTCCTGGCAGCTCCGTTTCCCAACCTCCCTGCCAGAAAGGCCGGTGGCAGGCGGCTGCGTCAATAGTTCCTCTTTGTCCCTGCCTGACAGTCCTGCGGCTGTCTTTTGATTGTCCACCCACATCTGCCCCGATATCAGGACTCCTGTCCCTCCCAGCTGCCCTCCTCCAAGTCGGCCCACCTCGGAGGTCTCTGTGCGCTTGCTTCCCTGGCCCTGGCAGGGTGTCTCCACGCCTGTCTCTTTCTGGATGCTTCTCGGTGTTCATCTCAGTCTCTGCCTGTGTCTCTTTATCTCTCTGCTTCTTTCTCCATCCTTTCCTCTGTGTCCGTCCTTCCCCTTGATTCTCTGAGTCTCTAAATCTCTCTCTACTGATCTTCCCCTGGCCTAGGAGAGGCGCGTGCATGCGCACAAAGCGCCAGATTCCTGCGGAGCTAGCAGGGATGACCATGGGCTGGGCGGGGCGGGGAGTGAGGAAGCTGGTGGGCAACAGGAGGATTTGGGGACTGGAAATGAAACACCTAGGGAGAGAGGTGGAGATAAGCAGGACTGCGTGAAAACTTGAGCGCGACGTGGGAGTATGGAATGGGGGGGCCCTTTGGCTACAGAGAGACCAGGGAGGTTGTGAGCACAGAGGGACGCGGGTGCCAGAGAGGCTGGTGGCAGCGGGTGTGGGCTGAGGAGCAAGGGTGTGCGTGGCTGAGTGGAAGGAAACTCGGGTGGGTATGATGACCATAGGGACTGGGGAGCAGCAGGGCGTGAGAAGGAAAACGGGGCTTTCAGGAGAGGCAATGGCAATGAGGGCTTCTGACTTTTTTTTTTTCAGGAAAATTAGAAAATGTTTTATTTTATTTTTTAAAATTACTTTATTGTTGTTCAGTTACAGTTGTCTGCGTTTACTCTCCACCACTCCTTCCTCACCCCAGCCAAACCCTCCTCCCTCCCTTGCTTCCACACCCCCTTGGTTTTGTCCATGAGTCCTTTATAGTTGTTCCTGAAGACCCTCCCCCCTTCCCCCCATTATCCCCTCCCACCTCCCCTCTAGTTACTGTCAGATTGTTCTTGATTTCAATGTCTCTGGTTATATTTTGCTTGCTTTTCTCTGTTGCTGATTAGCTTCCAGTTAAAGGTGAGATCATATGGTATTTGCCCCTCCCCACCTAACTTACTTCACTTAACATAATGCTCTCCAGTTTGATCTTAATAATGTCTGCCTTGACACGGACACCGGCTTGGGCATGGCATTACATTTTTTTCTGCATTAAAGTTAATTGTCGCCACTTTTCTTGGCCCCCATCACTCCCAGGATGAAAACCAACGTGGTATTCAATGTACTCTTTGGGGCTGCTGCTCCCTGCCCCGCCCCCTCCCTTAGGCCCTTCACAGGCTGAACTCAGGACCCACCATCCTTCCAGACAGCGGGCTGGATCCCCAGTCCCCACCCCACCCCCCCTCCCTGTGTGGCTCCCTCCTCTCCGTCCCCACTTGCCTGGCCTCACCTCAGACCTCCTGTCTTGCCCACATGGACCATCACCCCAGGCTCTTCCCCCACTCTGCACCCTCCACTCGACCTCAGAGGGTTCTTCTTGCATCCAGAACTGACCCTGTCTCTCTCTCCTGCTCACAACCCTGCCCTGGGTCCCCCACCACCCTGGGGACCAAGTCCAAACCCCTCAGCCTGGTGTTGGAAAACCTTCAGCATCCAGAACAGTGCTGGCAAGTGGAACTATAATGCCAGGTACACGTGCACTTTTAAATTTTCTAGTAGCCACAATTGAAAAAAAAGAAAGTAAAAAGAAGCAAGAGTTACTACCAACCTGTACTTCTCAATCCCTTCAGCTTTTTTAACTAGTCCTAGTCATGGGGATGTAAAGTGGAGCATAGGAAACATAGTCCATAATATTGTAATCAGCCCCCGCTGGTGTGGCTCAGTGGATTGAGCTCTGGCCTGCGAACGCAAGTGTTGCCAGTTCAATTCCCAGTCAGGGCACATGCCTGGGTTGCAGGCCAGGTTCCCAGTGGGAGGCATGTGAGAGGCAATCACACATCGATGTTTCTCTCCTTCTCTTTCTCCCTCCCTTCCTCTCTGTCTAAAAATAAATAAGTACAATATTAAAAATAATATTGTAATCACTATATATGGTGTCAGATGGGCACTGGGAATATCAGGGGACCGCTTCATAAAGTATATGACTATCTAACCACTATGCTCTACACCTGAAACCAGTACAAAATAATATCGAATTTAAACTATAATTGAAAAAAATAAAATTTAAAAGAAGAAATGAAAACCTCAAGAAAAGAGTTTATTTTAATATTTCATTTACCTCAGTACATGCAAAATATTGTCATTGCAGCATGAAATCAAAATAGGAAAAATTTAAAGAGAGTGTGCTTTCTCACTGTTTGCACAATGAGTGTTAGGCACCGGATGTGTTGTTTCCATGTCGACAGCGTGCCTCAGTTGGATCTTGCCACATTTCGAGAATTCGAGAGCTGTGGCCGTGGCAAGTGGCTACCATGTTACTGGGAGCTGTGCCTACTTCTCTCTTTGTGCTCCAGCCATAGAGATTATTTGAAGTTTCCCTAAACCATGCCATGCCCTCTGACCTCTAGGCCTTCACCCATCCTATTGTCTCTTCCCAGAATGTTCCTCTTACAACTTGTCCTTCAAGTCTGCTTAGATATCACCTCCCTCAGGAAGCCTTCCCTGAACACCACCCAATTCCCACTCCCTTCGAGGTTGGGTTAGTCACTCTGTTATCTAGGTTCCCACAGCAGGTGCCTCCCTCAAGTCACCCTCTCTGTGACCATCTGGACTCGTGTCCATCACCCCCAACCCCCTCTGGACCACAGGTTCTGTGAGGACAAGCACTGGGCCTGACTCACTCCTGTGTCCCAAGCTCTCACACAGGATCTGGCCCAGCAGAAGCCTTAGGAAATGTTGACCAACTGACTAAATGACCTCATTATGCCCACTCCTATTTTGGAGATAAGAAGACTGAGATGCAGAGAGATGAAGTTAATTAATTGCTCAACATCAAACACCCAGGAAACGGTGGAGCCTGAATGGAAACTCATCTTCCAACATGGTGGTGAATTTGAGCTATTCTTTTTTTTTTAAATATTTTTTAAAGATTTATTCTATTTATTTTTAGACAGAGGGGAATGGAGGGAGAAAGAAAGGCAGAGAAACATCAATGTGTGGTTGCCTCCCATGCACCCCCCACTGGGGACCTGGCCTGCAACCCAGGCATGTGCCCTGACTGGGAATGGAACCAGCGACCCTGGATTTGAACTATTCTTGGAGCCTGCACCAGGTCTATATTACTGCTGTCTGGGGTGGGTAGATTTAGGAGGAGTAGCTGAGATCCAAGGGGAAGAGGAGGGAGGTGGTAGGCAGTGGGGAGTGGAGGAAACTCTGAGAGAGGATTAAGTCCGCAACTCCGGGGACTTGTCATTGCCCTCCGGGATTTGTCACCACCCCATGCCATGCATGCTTAATCATGGCACATTTTTCTCCTAGGTGACATGTTCTGGGAAGTCTTCACTAAAGGAAATGTTTTATGACTTCCGGCCAAGATGGAGGCAAAGGTAGACTCACTGTACCTCCTCGCACAAACAAGATAGAGACAACAACAATTTAGAAACAGAATAACAACCAGAACTGACAGAAAATTGATCTGAATGGAAGTCGGACAACCAAGAAGTTAAAATAGACACGTTCACCCAGACTGGTAGGAGGGGTGGAGTCAGGCAGCTGGGCGAGGGCCACAGCACAGAGAGCAGAGAGAGTTGGGACTGGGCACGTGAGGCATCTGGGGAGCGCAAGACTGCAGCAGGTGGACCCTGAACGCACAAGAGGCAGCAGGCAGACCCCGTCTGAGGGGCGGCAACCAGCAGACGCAGCAAGGCAGCAATTGTGAAGCAAGGCACTGCATGCAACCCAGGATCCCAGTGCTGGGAAATAGAGCCTTGGGGCACTGATTGAGTACACCTGTGGGGACTGAGGTGCAGGGAGAGGCTACCAGCCTCACAAGAGAGGTCCTTGGAAGATTCCACAGCGTTCACAGCCCACCCACACGGGAATTGGCACCAAAGGGGCCTAGTTTGCTCAGGGGAAACAGTGGAAGGGACTGAGGTCCCACGGAGAGCGGAGCAAGCGCCATTGTTCCCTCTTGGATCCCGCCCCCACATACAACGTCATAACCCAACGACTGGGGTGCCCTGCCCTGGTGAACACTTAAGGCTCTGCCCCTCATACGTAACAGGTGTGACCACACCAAAGCAGGGGGAGGAAAGATGGCTCAAACAGAATTGAAATCCCTGCAACCAGTTTTTTTAAGCGACCGAGAGATAGCCAGCCTATCAGATGCACAGTTCAAAGCACTGGTGATCAGGATGCTCACAGAATTGGTTGATTTTGGTCGCAAATTAGATGAAAAAATGAAGGCTACAATAAGTGAAATGAAGAAAAATGCACAGGGAACCAATAGTGAGGGGAAGAAAACTGGGACTGAAATCAATGGAATGGACTAGAAGGAAGAAAGGAACAACCAGACAGAAAAGAATGAAGAAACAAGAATTCAAAAACATGAGGAGAGGCTTAGGGACCTCCAGGACACTTTTAAACGTTCCAACATCCGCCCTGGCTGGCGTAGCTCAGTGGATTGAGCGCGGGCTGCCAACCAAAGTATCGCAGGTTCAATTCCCAGTCAGGGCACATGCCTGGGTTGCAGGCCATGGCCCTCAGCAACCGCACATTGATGTTTCTCTCTCTCTCTCTTTCCCTCCTTCCCTCTCTAAAAATAAATAAATAAAATCTTTAAAAAAAGAGAGAGAGAAAAGTATACCATATTTTAAAAAAAACCAAACGTTCCAACATCCGAATTATAGGGGTACCAGGAGGAGAAGAGGAAGAGCAACAAATTGAGAACTTATTTAAACAGATAATAAAGGAGAACTTCCCCAATCTGGCAAGGGAAATAGACTTCCAGGAAGTCCAGGAAGCTCAGAGAGTCCCAAAGAGGTTGGACCCAAGGAGGAACATGCCAAGGCACATCATAATTACATTAGCCAAGGTAAAAATGAAGGAGAGAATCCTAGAAGCAGCAAGAGACAAGGAGA
>PVIA01013444.1:0-32113 GCA_004024845.1 Tonatia bakeri | reverse complement strand
TCCTATTTTATCAGCTAAAACATATGTGTGTAAATTGTAATGGTAGACATCACTGAATGATCTCATCATTTCATTGTTTACTATAATATTTGCCATATTTGGAGACTTTGTATTGTGTCAGCTTTCATCTATTTCATATAGTTTTTCTTAAAATAGTGGCTAGGTGTTTCCAAATTTTTTTAAATAACTTTTTTTTTTTACCAACTCTACACTGTTTTTATTACTATATCTTTATAGTATAGTATGATGTCAGGTAGCATGATGCTTCCCACCTTGTTTTTTCTCAAGATTTCTTTGGTTATTTAGGGGTTTTTGTGGTTCCATATACATTCTAGGATTAGTTCTAATTCTGAGAAGAATGTGTTTTAATAAGGATTGCATGGAATCTGTATATTACTTTAGGTAATAAGGACACTTTAACAATATTAATCCTTCGAATTCATGAGCATGGTATATGTTTCCACTTATTTGTATCTTCTTCAATTTCTGTTATCACTGTTTTATTTTTCAATATATTTTATTGATTTTTCTATTACAGTTATCCCACTCCCCCCCCCTTAAACCCCTCTGCCCTGCACACACCTCCTACCCGCATTTTTTGCCTACCCGTAGTTCATGTCCATGGATCATACATATAAGTTCTTTGGCTTCTGCATTTCCTATACTATTCTTAACCTCCCCCTGCCTATTTTCTACCTACCATTTATGCTACTTATTCCCTGAACCTTTTCTCCCATTCCTCCTCTCCCCCTCCCAGCTGATAACCCTCCATGTGATTTCCATTTCTCTGATTCTGTTCCTGTTCCAGTTGTTTCCTCAGTTTGTTTTTGTTTTTTCAGTTTCATTTGCTGATAGTTGTGAATTTGTTGTCATTTTACTGTTTATGTTTTTTATCTCCTTTTTCTTAGATAAGTCCCTTTAACATTTTACATAATAAGGGCTTAGTGATGATGAACTCCTCTTACTTGTCTTTATTTGGCAAGCATTTTATCTTTCCTTCCATTCTATATGATAACTTTGCTGGATAGAGTATTCTTGGATGTAGGTCCTTGTCTTTCATGACTTTGAATACTTCTTTCCAGACCTTTCTTGCTTGTAAGGTTTTTTTGGAGAAATCACTTGACTCCTTCGTAGGTAACTGTCTCATTTCCTCTTGCTGCTTCTAAGATTCTCTTCTTATATTTTAGCTTGGGTAATGTAATTATGATGTGCCTTAATGTGTGTTTCCTTGGGTTCACCTTCTTTGGGACTCTCTGAGCTTCCTGGACTTCCCAGAAGTCTATTTCCTTTGCCAGATTGGGGGAGTTCTCTTTCATTATTTTCTCAAATAAGTTTTCAATTTCTTGCTCTACCTCTTCTTCTGGCACTCCTATGATTCAGATGTTAGAACGTTTAAAGTTGTCCCAGAAGTTCCTGAGGCTCTCCTCATTTTTTTGAGTTCTTGTTTCTTCATTCTGTTCCAATTGAATGTTTATTCCTTCCTTCTGGTCTAAACCATTGATTGAGTCCTGGTTTCCTTCCCATCATTGTTAGTTCCCTGTACATTTTCCTTCATTTCACTTTTCATAGCCTTCACTTTTTCCTCTATTTTGTAACCACACTCCACTATTTCTGTGAGCATCCTGATACCCAGTGTTTTGAACTGTGCATCTGATAGGTTGGCTATCTCTTTGTTGCTTAGTTGTATTTTTTCTGGAGCTTTGATCTGTTCTTTCATTTGTGCCATTTTTTGTTTTTTGGTCTTGGCCTATTATGTAATAAGGGAAAGAGCCTTAAGCATTCACTAGAGCGGGGCAACCCACATGGATATGCTGTGGCACTGTATGTGGGGGAGGGGTCCAAGAGGAAACAGTGCTGCTTGCTCAGTCCTTTGCCACCTTTCAGTCACTTCCCCCAACAGCCACAAGCAAATTGGGCCCTTCTGGTGTTGATACCCAAGTGGGTGGTTTTGTGCACATTTTAGGCCCCTGTGGGTCTCTCCAACGAACTCTCCTGTGAGGCTGGAGTTTCTCCCACCACCACAACCCCCAATGGTTTTTTTCAGTCAGGGATTTTGAGGCTTTTTTTCACCACACTGGAACCCTGAGTTGTATGGTCTATCTCGCTCCCTAGTTGTTCCTCCCAGTTTATCCAAACACAAATGTGGGGCCACCTAGTCCACCAGCCAAAGCCCTGCCTGCCCTGGTCTTCCAGCTGCTGCCTTACCACGAGTACCCAACACCCAGCCACCTGTCTTTTTCCTTCTACTGGTCTGGATGAATGTTTCTTCTATAACTTCTTTGTTGTTAGAATTCCATACAGTTTGATTTTCTGTTCATTCTGAATGCTTTTTTTATTTTAAATTTGTGGTTGTCCTTCTTTTGGTTGTGCAAGGAGGCACAGTGTATCTACCTATTGCCTCCATCTTGGCCAGAAATCTTCAATGTTTTATTGTTTTCATAGTAAAAGCATTTCACCTCCTTGGTTAAATTTGTCCCTAAGTATTTTATACTTATTGATGCAATTGTAAAAGGGATTGTTTTCTTAATTTCTTCTTATGATCATTTCTTATTGATGTGTAGAAACACAGCAGAATTTTGTATATTGATTCTGTATCCTGCAACTTTATTGATGTCATTTATTGGTTGTAATTGTTTGGGGGTAGAGTTTTTTTAGGGTTTTCTAATATAATATCATGTGATCCTCCAAGAATGAGAGTTTTACTTCTTCCTTTCCAATTTATATTCCTTTTATGGCTTTGACTTTTCTCATTGCTGTGGCTAGAACTTCCAATACTATGTTGAATAGAAGGTTTTAATAAAAATATTCTTGACATGTTTGTGAGAAGATATGTTTACAATGGCTTTATTTGGAGCACTCTGGACATTTTTAATAATATATATGTTTGTCTGATCCTCCATGCTTCCTTCTATTCTGTGTTTATTGACTGAACCAATTCCATTTATGGTCTGTACTCAGAACCTCTTATTTTATACATGTCGATTCTCCACATTCTATACTTCATGTATAAAATGTTACACCCTCCACCAGCACTTCAAAATCTTCATTACTATTTTATCACAGTATCTTTTCCCCCTAGGATGGCTGCAAAACACAACAGACTTATGTGTGAGACTGCCTTCAAACACTTCAAAGAACGTAAGGTTGAAATTTCAGATGCAATAAAAACACCATTTCCTTTCCTCGAGACCCTTCGTGACCGTGGGTTCATCACCAATGAAATGTATAAAGTAAGTGAAGTTCATTATGTCACAATCTGGTAAACCAGCCCCGACATTAGTTGTTTTGGTAGTTTGGAATAAATGTCAGGGCACAACTAGACAAGTGAAGGGTCTCCTGTAAGTGGGGATCTTCTCAACTACTCTTCTAAGTGTTCCTATAAGGTGAAAAGGAGAAGCAGGCATCATTGGAGGCAGTCATGCTCCTGACTGAAGGAACAGGACATTTTGGTGCCCCCTAGAGTCAAGGTGAAAAACACTGGAGATAGGCTGGATCTGAAGGTTATGGGCCCCATAGGTGTACAGCATAATGCCTTGTAGGTGTTAGATGTACAATATAGCATAAACTAGAGATTAAATGTATTTTTAGTAAATGGATGAATAACTTTAATCAACTGATTTAATAAAGTAATTTACACAGCATTTTATTCCAGTGAACATCAATTTAAATGCTTAGGTCTGAGAACATTAAAATCCACAGAAAATGAATACATTCTTAGGACAAATTTCTAAGTAGTTACATGCTATTCTCCCTCCAACAGCTTCAAGTTTTCTTTTCCTTTGTTATTTCTGGAATCTTGAAATTTAGATAATTCTAGCAAAAGATGTAGGTGGAGTTACAAAGATGCAAATCTTCTCTTTCCCTATGAATAGGCTACTTTACAGCAAAGCTCACAGGAAGGGAAAAATGATCACCTGGATTTCTTGAGCTTTGCCAGGCCAAGTTGGACCTAGGGAAGGGGCAAGTGTTTTTCATTCAATAGAACATCAGACTATCACCTGCTCAGTCAATTCCGAAAACATTTTGCCGGGTTCTGAAAGGGCTACATATCATTTAACTTTGAGCCAATTTTCATTCTGCATAATGCTCCTCCTTCCATCTAATATAAATGAGAGTGATAAGATCAGATGCACAAATGCGTATTTTTAAGGAAGAAAGATTTACTTATTTGTAGCTACATAAATATGGGGAAATTTTAAAAGTGTACATGAGAAGATACCTATGTAGGAGAATTGTAATACATTAAAATGAAATCACTTTCTAAGGCTCTTCTGTAACTTAAAATTCTGTATTCATATTTCCCTGCTCACTACTTTTTAAGGTGTCTAAAAAATCTTGTGAAAACCTGTCAACTGTACCAAAAGTGGTATATGCAATCCTCGATAACATGGAGGAAATATGTCACCTGCCACTTCTGGAAATCTTGTTCAGCAAGTTCATGATGAAGAACTACCCTGATTTAAATGGCATTTGTGAAGGCTTCAGAGATGGTAATTAGGTTTATAGCCTACCTTTCAATGTCCATGGCAAATTTTTTTTGACAAATATGGTTTGAGCATGCATCACACATGATGTTGGTCTGAGATGATATAACAATTAAGAATACAGACATTATGAGCCTTCTTGAAGCTTTTGGTATAGTGACTACAGTATAAAATACACTTGGAGGTCTGCTTAACTAAGCATTTAAACTCACACAACAATTAGAGTCACAGTCACATCAGATTTACTTTGAAGAACAAATGACAAGAACCACTGCATCTGAGTAAGGCACCATCAGTTGCTGCTGTTTTTGCACGTGTCCAAATAGCAGGCCATCAAGTACCCTACTGTCTGCCTCAGCTGACAGCTCAGCTGTGGGTCCAGGATCCACCTGGCTTAGCAGCACCATAACCAGGGGAGTCAATGTCTCATGTAAGAACTCTGTAGTTGTTACTTTCAGGGACTCCATGAAAGGCAACTAAGTTACAGTTGTGGTGCTTCCTACGACCGTGGTGACAAGAGCCACCACATTGGAGGAAGACCAGCTATGGCTTATAGTTTACATGGAGTCCTTCTGAATCCAGTTATGGGTCATTTTTCACCCTAAACCCACTGTTGATCTGGTAATACAGAAAAGAGAGACCACCTTCATCAGGTGTCCAGAGTAATGAGCAAGAAAATTAACCCAGGTCAAATTGGCCCTTAAACAAAGATAATAATGGCTGTATTAGCTCTTTCTCTGCAAGGGGTGAGACAAACTAATCAAATAATCTCAAAATCAATTTCTCTGCCATAAACTGTGTTTGATACCACACAGAAGTGACTGATTCAACATTTTTTCCTGAGACTCATAATGTATAATTTCTAACTGTAGTCTGAATTTGCTGTTCAAACTGTTTGGGCAATAATTTTAGCATGATTGTCACTCATTATAATTTCTTCTTCCTATAATTTTTGTTTTGACCTGCCAAAAAAATTTTATTTCAACACAGCTCAGTATCCACCAAGATCTCCAAATAACAATGGAGAATTCACAGGAAAAGGAATTATATGAACTGAGTAGTGCAGATGCTCTGGGAAAAACACTTGGCTGGTGCACGGGTCTCACCATTTTGGCAGCCTCCCAGGCCCTGGTCCAAGCCTCTTGAGACATCCTCCAGGGTCACAATATTCACTTCCTCCTGGTAGCTTCAGAGAGTCTCCTGGGATCTGTGTCCCCTGGAGGTCTTTCTAGTTCTTCCTGTGTCCTCTGCTGTCTCTTTGGGAAGTGCTGATCCTCCCGACACAATAAATTCCACCCTATGTTAAACAAACATTTATTTAAAGTTTTTGTGCTTTCACTTTTATACATGCAGTTACTTATAGGATCTTTGTCCTTCTCCCAAGGAAATTTCTGTATTTCCCTTATAGTTTGAAGAGGTCAGAAAACACACTTCACTTCCATTTTTTATTTGACACAGGCTTTTCCAGCCATTTGCGCATTTCTTTTACATAAATAACAAGCTCACGATGTTTTCCATGACTCCTTTATCCTGACACTTGAGTGGTTCCTTTCTGTGTGGGTAACATAAGGGCTCCCTCTTGGAGGGTTCTCTTTTCTGCACCAAGCATGGTGTGGAACTTGACCATGAGGACTGGGACTCACTGAATTCTGAGTGACCAGATGGCTGAAAATTCCTAAATATACACACTTGAAATGATGTCCCTGAGCTGTGATACAGATCTCTGACTTCTTTTCTCTCTCTCTTCAGCGATCCTAAAGGAAATTTGTGACCAAGCAAGAGTGAAAGAAGAGAGTGCAGAGAACCCTATTACCCAACTAAGCCTTGAACCAGGTGATTGCAAATAGATAAAAACTGTTTCTCTTCTGCTAAGAAGAAAAGAGAAAGGGAGGTGGGACTTGAGTTCTGAGTGGATTTTGGGAATCAGGAGAGAACACTTGATGAGAATAGAAAATGCAGGAAAGAGTGTTTGTATGAGCATTTGAACAGAGGCCAACTTCTGAGGAGTACTTGTAACAAGAGACCATGGGCTCAATAACCAAGATGAAGAAGCAGGAACCCAGTGTGTCAGGAAACCAGACTTAAAGACAGCTCTGACCTGGAAGTAATTATGATTTAAAAAGTCCCATGTAGGAGAAGATCAATGTGAAGCTACAAAGGGTTAGGAACTATAGGCCCAAAGTCAACATCAAAAGCAGACTTTTAGTAATGGCAGATTAAGCAGCTGATTTAACTGTCAGGGATGTTGTACAAGAGTAGGAACATTGAAGGAGACAAGCAATCATAGAGAAAGAGAAAATAAGAAATGAGGAGATGTGGAGAAGGGGATAGGGCTATTTTGAGAAAGAGAAAAAGGAGAAAGGAAAGGTGGGAGAAGGAGAAAAGACAATGAAACAACCATATTATTGAGAGCTTACTCAGTGAACATTTACTCTGGCAGTTGTGGGCTTACTGCTCACTGCTGCCCTTGGGTGCAAGTATCACCATGTCCCCATTTGCAGAAAAAGAGATTGAAACCTAGAGAGATCACGTATGCAGTTGGCTTGGGGTAAAATGAGCAGAATGAACCCACACCTTTTGAATCCACAGCCCATGTTCTAAACCCTGTTAACTCCCAGATAAACTCATGGTAAGGACAGACACTTGAGGCAAAAAAAATAGGGAAATACATACAGAAAGGAAGATACAAAAAGAAGAATACCAAGAGGTAGAGGAGTGAAGGGAAATCACTTGCTGAACCCTGGTGAAAAGGCCCACAGAACAGAGTGTACAGACCTGCATAGGGAGGGTCTATGTGAAGCAAGCTGGGGGGTCCAGTAAGCCCACCAATCTGGGGTAGCTCTGGAGACTAAAACAGGTTCCTTATGGCTGCAGCTGACAAGACAAGCCATTACTAATTACTGATAATTGTCTTGTCAGCCAGAGCCATTACTAATTACCAAGAAGCTTATGGATGTCATAGTGAGATGGCCTGACTGAGGCCAGGGGTGCAACTCTGCACTGATTCCTGGGGGAAGGAGTTGTCAAGTCCTACATTGTAAAGATTAACATGAGACTGGAGGAGAATTGCACAGCCCACACTTCAATTCTGAAATAAGGTTCTAATCTCTTCCTTCAGGAACTGGTGAAAAACCATATCCATGCCTCTCCTGGCTCCTCCTGGATCAGTCCAATTACACAGGTCTGTTCCTTCTGGCTGTTCTGTGATCCTTTGCTGTTCTGGTCCCTTTCTGCAATAGGCTGTGGTGGGAGGGCTGCTTCTTTTTAGTACAGAGTGCCCAGAATTGTACATCTCGGCATGTGCAATGTCTCCAAAGATTTAGAAACAGAGTCTTCATACACTGAGTTGCCTGGGAGGGTTGGTCCTCTCCTTCTCACATGTGCTTGCTGCCAACTGTTGACAGCTCTGGGACCTATTGTCCATGTGCCTAGCTTCATGGCATCTGCATCTGTCTTGCTTGAAATAGGTTGTGGCCTCAGCTATTTGATGTTACATCCAGAGGCGGCCTGCATTGCAGGAGAGAAGTAAGCAGTGATGACTGTGTTCCTAGGGGGAACAGTCCCTCATTTGTTGAATCCTTTACATAGTTCTATGGTTCTCCCATGCCAATCTTCTCCCATTATCTCCAGTCCCTACCATAGCTTTCTGTTATTATTTTTGGGTCTCCCCATTCTTCCATTTGATTTTCTCAGCTCTTCCATCAGCTGTATAACTATAATTGTCTGGATTAAATTCCTTCTGCTCTACAAGCTTAGAATGGTTTCTCTTTTCCTGCTGGAACCTGATTGATGTATAAGGCAAGCAAAATACCTATGATTCATACCTGATTCATAGGTACAGCTCCACCTGACAATAGGCTCCCAGAGCACCTCACTGAAATGAAAGACATAAAAATGGAAACAAGTATAATCAATGACAACAATGCACTGGAAAACCAACAAGCAAATGAACGATGTGCTCAAGTGTCTGAGCCAGCAGGTAAGACTGAGGGGCTGGGATTGATGAGTGTAGAGGGGAACTGGCAGGTGGAGAAACTCCACATTGTGGATAAAGGCACAGGAGAGACTGTGGTGATGATTTGAATACTAGAAATGAAGAAAATATAAAGAAAGACAAAGTTGATATAGAAGAGGCATTCATGGGTCACAAAACTAATTAAGAGACTGAAATAGAATAGGAGCAAGTAGGCAAAATAACTGAGAATGGATAAACTGAAAAATCAGGTGGGGCAGCTGGGCCAGGTCTAGGGTAAGATGCAAAGACCCTGGGATACACGTAAGGAAGAGCTCACCCTCAGGACCTCTTGTGTTGTGTCCTGGGCCCCTCCTCTGCTTCATCTTAGATCCTGCTGGCCCTGGTGAACAATGATAAAAATATAAAGAAATAGTCTGAAGAGAGAAAAACATAGAAGGAAATGAATATCAATAAATACAAAATGGGGAGGGGGACACAAAACTGTTGAAATGAATAAAGGACAATGCGGGAAGAACTGGCAGAGAGAGGACCAAGCATTGTCTGATTGGAGGAGACAGTCACCACGAAGAAGTCACAGGGTGCTGCTCCTCACACCACTGAGAAGGCCAGGTGTCCACAGTGATCAATGTGGCCCTGGATCCCTCTCAGACAAAAATAGTCTGCTACTTTGAAAAGTAAAAACAAAAATTGAAATTAAAAAACCAAGTTAACAGAGGCACAAAGGAAGGACAGAGTGGGGGAGCTCTCCCTGCAGTGGGATTACAGGGAGAATGGCTTAATTGTAGGGGGGGGGTGCACACTTCCTTTGGGGAGACAAATGAAATTCTTCATTTATTTCATTTGGTCCAGGAGTGGAGCTACCCCACCACAGAATCCCAGTGAATTCCTTCTGTTTACATCTGACAGACACAATGAAGGGAAAGCCATTTTTTAATTCAGGAGGTGAATGGAAAGCACAAGCAAGGAGTGGTGGTAACCAGGAGTCTGACGTAATAGGTAAGGCTGACTGAAAGAATGTGCAATGTGAATCTCTGTGCAGGGTGGGTGGGGGTCTCAGACACATCATAGGGCCTGTGGAGACTGTCCTAGTGGCCTGGGTTAGAGGTAGGAAGTGGAGGAGACCAGCACCTTATGCAGCTAGCTCAGGAGAAAAATGTCCCCTGTAACTGGAAAAATATGTAAAAAAGAAATGGTAAATTTAAGTATTGATATCAGAGAATATTTTTCTATATTCAAGGGAAATAATTCAGAGAGCCAAGATATTCATGAAAGGAGATAAAAATAAAAGGAAGAGGTATGAAGAGATACCATTGTCAGAAACAGGTATAATTAAAAAAAAATAGACTGAAGCAAGAGGGAAATGAAAAATTAAAATAAGAATGAAAGAAAGTAGAATGGGGGTGGAAGTAATAGAGAGCAAATGTAAGAGGTAGAATGAGGGTGGAGGTGGGAGACAGGGTGACTGTGGGGTAAGAAGAGCTCCAGGATGGGCACAGCTACCCTCTGTGCCTGAATCTCACCACCCCCTGTGTAGGACCTGGAGCAACCTGCAGGCCACACACAGTAGAGCACAGACCATGGTAATCTCAGTTACCTTCTAGGTCCTCCTAGTGCTGTCTTAAGGGTTTCCTGTCTGTGGGATCCTTGAGACCCTAAGGAGTTTGTTCCTCTGTGCAGAGATCAGCAGTGATGACTCTGCGGAATGCAGAAACAGAGAAGAGCTTCCTGAAGCTTCCACCTCAGAACTGAAAAGAAAACCCGGTAAGGAGGTGGGAGCTCAAGGCTTGGGCTGCAGGAACTTGAATTAACAGATACTCTTTCCTGAGGCATCTATTCTGAGTTCATTCTGCACCAGGGATCCAGTTTATTCTGGAATCCATTTTTCTGCACTTATTTTACTTGACCTTTAGGGAATGTGCAAGGTAATAAGAAATCATTGTATTTACATTTTTTGAAGATGAGGTCTATTAATTTATAGGTCTTCTTAATCAACCTATACATCTATCTATTGATTATATACTAGAAATAGGCCAGCAAAGTAATGAATGTGTTTGAAAACTGAGTCTATGACTAGAAAGTGTTGGTTTGGATTTTTACAGTGGTTTCTATAGAAAAAAGGAAAGCTAAGGATTTATTGGAAGGTCATATTGTCATCAGGTCACAGACTTTGAATAGTGTCAAGGGCCAATTCCTTCAATTATCTAGTGTTAGCAGATAAGGCATTGATAATGGATAATGTATTTTGACACCCAAAGTATTGTTTTTGACAGAGTTCTTCAGCAAGTTAGGAACATATAGTGACTTTTCAAAGGACCTTTGCAAATAGTGTCTTACTTTTTCCTTTACAGAAACCCTGAGGGGTAAGCAGGATGGACAGTGTTACTCTTGTTTCTAGATGAGCAAACACAGTCACATAAATGTTTCAAGGTCTTCCACAAAGTCTCATGGAGAAAAGGGGAAAGATAAAACGAGCATCCTGGATGCTATATTATCTCTATTGCAAAACTGGAGCTCAAAACAGTTACCAAAATGTGGTTTCCTCAATCCTGTGCGCAGCATGAGTAATCATAAGATCTGCAACTCTTCAGCACACAAATTAGAGATTGGTTTTCCCTTCTTACTTTCTCAGTGGATGTTGGAAACACATCTACTTAGGAAAACACCTTAAAACAAGATCTAAAGACAAATAAAAATGTTATCTGCTCTTGTTATTATAAAAGACTAATGTTGCACATAATACTTCTTATTCAAAACCTCTGAATCCACGTGTAAAATAATAATGTTTTATTATTTTAGAAATGTACTGTGGTTTATATCCTGCATGTTACAAAAGACCCTAACAGTGCCTGGGGCAAAATCTTATTCTCAAATATATTAATGTTTCTGCAACAAATTGTGTGAATTCACACCAAGTGTGATAAGTTAAAGATTCTACATGGACTCGTGGCAGCTAATTCCAGCTTCCCTGCCAAGTGAATTAGCTGCAAACCTATGAAAAATTATTGGTTTTTCAAGACTTCTTTGATCCTGCATATGGGATAAAGAATTGTGAGTCTTTGCTTCATTTTTGTAGCAATCTCATTCCTTTAGATGAGAAGAAACTGAAATGATCATCCCCACATCTTTGTATTCCAAATCCTTCAACAATGTGAAGAGTCATAAGATTTACCACTCTTTCAGTTATAGAATATTGGCTCTGTTTTCTTGTTTCTAAATCCTGTGGACATTGAAAAAAATATCTATTTAAGGAATACGCAATCAGAAAACACCTAAGAGCAAAGATAACTAATAACTTTCTCTGTTACAAAAGCTTTATTCAAGTATTCTTGTTTTTTCCTTTAAATAAAAATAGTAATTTGTTGGGATTTTAGATGATACACAATAAACATTATGCATTCAGTGGGCTGCTGATTGGTATAAAAGGTCAATGGCACAAGTGCAGCTCAAGTGCATTTGTATGCAAGTAAAAGATAAAGTAGTTGTGTCACTTTTGGGGGACCCAGCTGAGGGGGCACTGACATCTCACAAAAATCTTAAGATCTGGACAGGATGGAATACCTGTTACAATCCCTGCATAACTGAAGTACAGAGGCATTTAAGGTATATTTCAAAGTCATATTGAGAAATAAAGCAAGACCCAGGGCCCATTCCAGATTCCTATGTCTCATTTCAGCAGGTATTTTAATCCTTTAGAAGAAAGCGAGAAACAAGAAATCAAACATCCTTATACTCGTATACTAGGTCTTCTTCAGTAACAATCATCCTAAGATCTGTAACTTCTATTTATTCATTTCTGTTTTCTCACCACTGCCTGTTATTTTCTAGGTTTCGTGGATCTTGGAAACAACTCTGCTTTACAAAAACCTAAGAGAAGAAGAAGAAGTAAGAGTGAATAAAACTTTACTTACTTTCAATGTGATAAATGAGATTTTAAACACCAGAGTTTCATCATTATTATTTTTTTACTATATTATGGTAGGTAGAATGATGTCTCCTCAAAGATGTCTATGTCCTAATCCCTGGAACCTGTAATCTGTTACCTTACATGGCGAGTGGACTTTACAGATATAATTAAACTAGGGACATTGAGATTTGGGAGATTTTCCTAGATTACCTAGGTGGCCCCAATATACTCAATAGCCCTTAAAAAGTAGAAAGCCTTTCTTGGCTGTGGAGAGAGGAAGAAGTGATTATGTAAGAATGGTCAGAGAGGTGCAATATCACTGGCTCTGCAGTTGGAGGAAGGACTAGAGAGTATGGGTGACCTTAAGAAGCAGGAAAAATCAAGGAAGCAGATTGTGAAACCCCAAAATAGTTATATGATTATGTAAGGAAGATCTGTGGAAGAAACTTTGCTCTAATGGTACAAATCCCTATGACATACATAGGGGAACTATAAGGTTCTTGAGAATTTTATACCAACAGATACAGAGCTGTCCATGTGTAATTCCTGAAACCTGTAATCTGTTTTTTTTAATTTTTTTATTGTTGACACTATTACAGATGTCCCCACTTACCACCTTTATCCACTGCCATCCAGCCCCCATCCTCCTTCCCTCTGATCATCACCATACTGTTGTGTGTGTCTATGTGTTATGTATATATGTTCTTTAGGTAATCCCTTCCCCTTCTTCCACCCAGTCCCTTTATCCCCTCTCCCTTCTGACAGCTATCAGTCCATTCCATGTATCCCTGCCTCTGTTTCTATTTTGTTTTTCAGTTAATTTAGTTCAGTAGATTCCACATATAAGTGAAATCATATGGTATTTGTCTTTTTCTAACCAGCTTATTTCACTTAGCATAATAATCACTAGGTCCATCTATGCTGTTGTGATAGGTAAGATTTCCTTCCTTTTTACAGCCATGCAGTATTCCATTGTGTAAATATACCACAACTTGTTTTTAATTTATCCTTCATTTAACTTTTAAAACACTACTATAGTTGAATATTAAAACAATGGCAAGTAACGAGCCATTATGATTATAGTCCTTCATACATTCACTACTGTGTATAAAATGCCAACAATGAGTGTTATTCATTGGCCAAGTTAAGAAGTCTGACACTAAACACCACCACTGGGCTGATGCTCATTATCCTCACATACTTCTCCATTGTAATGGCACCATCTTTCTTTCTTCAGTGTCCTGTAGTTTTCTGAGTACAGGTTTTTTACCTCCTTGGTTAAATTTATTCCTAGGTACCTTATTTCCTTCGTTTCAGTAGTAAATGGGATTATCTTCTTACCATAATTTCTGTTTCTGGTACTTCATTTTTGGCATATAAAAGTGCCACTGATTTCTAAATATTAATTTTGCATCCTGTTACTTTGCCAAATTCATTTGTTAGATCTAGTAGATTTTTGGTGGAGTCATTAGGGTATTCTATTTACATTATCATGTCATCTGCAAGTAATAACAGTTTTACTTCCTCCTTTCCAATTTGGATGTCTTTTATTTCTTCTTCTTGTCTGATTACTGTGGCTAGGACTTCCAGTAATGTATTGAATAGGAGTGGTGAAAGTGGACATCCCTGTCTTGTTCCTGATCAGGGAAATGTTTTCAGTTTTCGTCCATTGAGTGTGATGTTGGCTGTAGGTTTTTATATATGGCCATTATTATCTTGAGGTATGATCCCTCTATTCCCACTTTGCTGGAAGTTTTATCATAAAAGGGGTTTAATAATAAATGGACTTTATTGAATGCTTTTTCTTCATCTATTGATATCATCATATGGTTTTTATCCTTCATTTTGTTTATGTGATGTATTACATTTATTGATTTGCAAATATGTACCAAACTTGCATCCCTTCAATAAATCCCACTTGATCATGATGTATGATCTTTTTCATGTATTGTTTGATCTGGTTTGTGAATATTTTGAGAATATTTTTTTAAGATTTCATTTATTTATATTTAGAGAAAGAGGGAGAAAGGGATGGGGAAACCAATCAATGCAAGAGAGAAACATCAATTGGTTGCCTCTTCTACGTGCCACAACCAGGAAATGTACAACTCAGGCATGGTCTCTGATTGGGAATCAAACTAGCAATCTTTGGCTTTGCAGGATGATGCTCAACCAACTGAGCCACTCTATTCAGGGTTTATCGAGGATTTTAGCATCTATGTTCATCTGGGATATTGGCCTATAATTTTCTTTCTTGTAGTGTCTTTATCTGATTTTGGAATTAGGATAATGCTGGCATCATAAAAAGAGCTGGGAAGTCTTCTTTCCTCTTGAAATTTTTGGAACAGTTCAAGAAGTATGGGTGTTAGTTCTTTTGTGAATTTTTGGTAAAATTTGCCTGTGACGCCATCTGGTTCAGAACTTGTGTTTGCTGGGAGTTTTTTGATTACTGCTTCAATTTCATTTGTTGTAATCAGTCTGTTCAGGTTTTCTGATTCTTCCTGATACAGTTTTGGAAGATTGTATATTTCTAGGAATTTACCCATTTCATGAAGGTTATCCAGTTTGAAGGCATACAGTTTTTCATACAATCCTTTGTATTTCCATGGTGTCAGGTGTTAACTTCTCTTTTATCCCTGATTTTATTTGAGTCTTCTCTCAGTCTCTTTAGTTTGTCTTTTCAAAAAGTCAACAGTTGGTTTCACTGATCTTTTGTATTGTTTTTAGTCTCTGTGTCATTTATTTCTGCACTGATCTTTATTATTTCCTTCCTTCTACTTACTCTGGGCTTTGTTTGTTGTGGTTTTTATAGTAGTTTTATTGAGAGGATTAGGTTGTTTATGTGAGAATTTTCTTGCTTCTTGAGGTAGGCCTGTAATGCTATAAACTCCCTTTCAGACTTCTTTCACTGTGTCCCATAGATTCTGGGTTGTGGTACATTTTCATTTGTTTTCAGGTAGTTTTGATTGCTTGCTTGGTCTCACTGGTAAGCCATTCATTGTTTAATAACATACTATTTAGCTTCATGTGTTTGACTGTTTTTCAGTTTTTTTATTGTAGTTGATTTCTAGTTTCATAGCATCATGGTCAGAGAAGATGCTTGATATGATTTCAATTTTCTTGGACACTTATTTTGTTTCCTGACATGTAGTCTATCTCTGAGAACGTTTCATGGGCACTTGAGAAGAATATATATTCTGCTGCTTTGGGATGAAATGTTCTGCAAATATAAATTAAATCCATGAGATCCAATGTGTCATTTAAGGTCACTGTTCCTTGTTGATTTTTTTGTCTGGAAGATCTATCCATTGATGCAGTGGGGTGTTAAAATCCCCTACAGTGAGTGTATTGCTACCAATCTCTCCTTAATGTCCACCAAGATTTTCTTTATGTATTTAGGTGCTTCTATATTGGGTGCATATATGTTTACAATGGTTATTTCCTCTTGTTGGCTCAAATTCTTTAATATTATGAAGTCATCTTTCCTGACTCTTGTTATGGGCTTTGTTTTGAAGTTTGTTTTGTTAGATATAGTAATGCTACCTTAGATTTTTTGTTTGATTATTTGTTTCCATTTACGTGGAATATTGTTTCTCCATCCCTTCACTTTCCACCTGTGTGAATCTGTTGTTCTGAGGTGGGCCTCTTGTAGATAGTGTGTGTGTGTGTGTGTGTGATGTTTTCTTATTCATTCAGCTACCCTATGTCCTTTGATTGAAACATTTAACCCATTTACTTTTATGGTTATTGATGATAGGTACTTATGCATTTCCATTTTTTTAAATACTTATGTCTCTATCTATTTCTTCTTATAGTAGGCCTTATAACATTTTTTGCAATCGTTATTTGTTTGTAATGAATTCCTTAACCTTTTTTTTTGTGGTGGAAGCTCTTTATTTTGCCTTTAATTTTAAATAATACCCTTGCTGGATAGAGTAGTCTTGGTTGCAGGTCCTTGCTTTTCATCATTTTGTATACTTCATGATAATCCCTTCCAGCCTAAAGTGTTTCTGTTGAGAAATCAGCTGACAGCCTTATGGGAACTCCCTTGTAGTTCATTAAAACTAACACTCTTGCTGCCTTTAAGGTTTTCTCTCTGTCTTTAACTGTTGGCATTTTAATTGTAATGTGTCTTGGTGTGGGTTTCTTTGGGTTCATCTTGATTGGTACTCTCTGTGCTTCCTGAACTTGTGTGACTTTTTCCTTCACTGGACTGGGGAAGTTTTCAGCCATTATTTCTTCAAACAGGTTCTCTACCCTTTGCTCACTCTCTTCTCTTTCTGATGCCCTTATGATGCAGATGTTGTTACACTTGATGTGTCCCAGAAGTTTCTTAAACTTTGCTCATTTCTGTTAATTATTTTTTCTTTTTTGATATCTGTTTGGGTGTTTCTTGTTATTTTTGTCCTCTAAATCACTGATTCAATCTTCTGTGTTATCTAACCTGCTATTGATTCCTTCTAGTGTATTCTTCACTTCAGATAAATGCAAATATTCTGCTAGTACATTGAGAATTAAAAATGGATATCTGGAACACAAAATAAAAAAATTCACTTCATTAATTCTTTAAAATCTGATGAAAGTCCCTTGGAATCTAATTCATGATCAGTATTTATAAATGTTTTATGTCCCTTTAAAATAATGTGCATTTGAACTATTTGGGAGATCTGGCTTTTCCCATAAACATTCTCTTTATAAAGCAAAGCTTTGTTGTTTAAACCTCCTGAATCCACAGTAAATTAGGTTGTACATGTTCCATCATGTCATATAGAGATGTATTAAATCCTCCTACTTGATTGAGTATTTGACAATTCCTTCTTGTTCTGTATTTTTACTTGAAATACTTTGAGGCTATTCCTGACTGTTACAACTTACATGAATTTTTTCTTATAAAACTACAGAGTGTTTCTCTTTATGCTTCTTACTGTTTTTTGCTTTGAAATCTTTACTCAGAGTGCTAATATTATTACAGTTGTTTTATGTTTTTTATTCACTTTTATTAAGTCTTCTGCAGTTTATTTTATGTTTTTTATAATGACAGTGTTTGGTAATCTGTGATAATTATAATCTTTTAATAATTAAGTTTATTTATTGCTTTCATTATGATTCCTATTATGTGTGGACTCATGTATTTTCTTGCCATCCATTCCATTTGTATGTTTTTATGTCTTTTTCCTGCATACTGATTGATTGAGGTACAGTTCCATATTCCACCTTTTTTCTCTGCTGCTTTGGAAATTGGAGATAAAATTTCTGTAATCTCTTTAACTGTGCCCTAATCTCAAAAGATATCAAAGATCTCAGCATGAATTCTCTCAAATTGAACATCCCATTTCCATCATTTAGCTATTGTTATTTAATACTTTGTTATTTTCTTTTAATTTTAAATTTTGAAACTATTATCTTTTGGTGTCAATATTTATTTAAATGATATTTTCATTATTATATACACTTACCATTGTTTCTTTCCTTTGATTTTACTTTGTGTCTAGTGCAATTAATACCTGGTTATATTAATGGGCTGTCTTTGTGGCAAACCTACCAGTTATTGTATGTGCAAATCTGCTTTCAATTGGAAAGAATTTTTAAACAAAAATTTTTCCTCAGTATGCCAATATGATTACTGACTGGTCTTTTAGAATCTATTGTGTGGCTGATGAAAGTTTTTTGGATTTTTAACTGTCATCTTTTGGTTAATAGCTTCTTTTCTTGCCAGAACATTATTTTTCAACTATAAAAGTGTGAAAATTTTAAGGCTACTGAAAACCTGAAATATTTTACCATAAACATCAAAATACTTTCTCATCAATGCAAAATTAACACTCACTGTTCTTGCTTTATTATATTTCTGTCCATCTATCCATTTCCCTACCTATCCACCAACCATCCTCAGTTTTGGAACATTTCAATCTGCAGGCATCAGTACATTTCTCTCCAATACCTTTAGCATCCATAGTATCAACTAGACTGCAATAGTTTGCAGTGTTTTTCTTCATCTCTTGACATGAAATTTATAATTTATAATGAGATACACAAATATTAAGAGTTATGATTAAAGTATTCTCTTGTAAAATCCAATCTTTATGAAGATACAGAATATGACCATCACCCTGGAACATAAGGAGCTCTCCCCTGGGGAGAGGAGGAACAATTGATTATACTGAAATATGTCAGAAGTGAGATGTTCTCTATTTTATATTGATCAGGTAATAACATTAACTTTAGCTTGCAACACTGTTTCTTAATCAAAATTCCCTGAAAAGATACCCCAAGGCACATGGAAATGCCACAGAAAATTACCTCCCAATAAGCTCACCCCACATAGCAGAGTCTGGCAGTGTCCCCAGGAGGACAACACTCCACCAGCCACTCTGATTAATATCACCAAGAGGGGCTGAGACCCAATCTATTCCTTTGTTTCTTGCAACATTTACCAAATTCCTTCTACCATGATGGTTTTAGGATCCTGTGATCACTCCTATGGTGCAAGTCACCATGTTTGTATGAGAGAGACAAATGTCCTGAAAGGGAAGTATTCATCACTGTCGAGGTCTGTGAGGATATGTATATACATCAGCTGGGAGGTGGGGGACAGGCATGTTCTCCAGTCTGGACCACTGGCCAGCTATAGGTCTTCATGAGATGTTGCTTCTGTTCATTGTTTCTAGCCTTTGATGTGGCAGGATGGAGGGAAGGTCACTGCCTGAGGACAGTCTATCCAATCTGCTTCCTATGTCCATGACACCAGCCAGGTCACATTTGTTCTTTTCACAATCCTCCACCAAATGACTAGGAATCTGTGTGGGGACATTGTCCAGAGACATTCTGCGTGGGATTTCAGATGCTGACACCAGCCCCTGTTTTCCTGGATTGGATGCTGAGTGGCAGACTCAGCATCCCTATGGTGAAAGGCGTGGACCAGGTGTTTTCATTTTCTAAGGAGGACTCAGGGCATCTCTGAGTGACAGATATCATTAATGCCTCTCTACCTCCCCTACTTCCTAGATGTTTCCTGCTCAGATTCCTGGATCTTTGTTATTCTTTCATTATTACGAAACCTGTGTGTACTATTACAGTGGCTATAACTTCATCTTTCTTTCCATAATTTTCTGCTCTCAGTCAGATATTTCACCCAGAAGGGTCAAACATAAAAAGGGCAAAGGCATTTCTGAAAAAACATCACCAAAATTAAATCTGAATCATCTTGTGTACTCCAATGACTGTGCCTTCTGCATTGTTTGGGGAAAGGTTGAGGCATTACCAGCAAGTATCAAAACAGAATCCATAATTTTCAGAATTGGTCTCTGTAACACCATTAATCTGCCTCCCACTTTGTCCTGATCACAGTGCAGGAAGTAGTTGATTCTTTATTTCTGCCTTCCTTGGGGACAGCTGCATTCAGTGTCCAAAGAGCCCTAACAACAAAATGTGTGGACAAGAGGAGATGAGGTCATAGACTTAGATGATCAGAGTCTTGGGTATATCTTTTGATAAAGGGCACACCATTATCAGACTACAAATGGTCTGGCCAGCCGTGCAATTTGAAGATTGGCTACAGCTTTGTGGGCTCTCCTTTCAGCTCTGGAGAAAGCTGATATGGGGAAGAAATGAGGCAAAGCAGTGAACACAAATAGGAAGCAGACACTGTCTGGTCACCCCATCTTTGTCCTCTCTGTTCCTGAGTCAGAGCTCACACAGGAAGAGGCAGATACAGTCTTGGACTTTGCCTCCAGTGACCTAAGTGCAGGGAAATAGCACAGCTGCAGAGCTCCCTTCTACCAGGGCAGCAGCTGCACGTGTCACTGTCCCATAAGAATCAGGGGGGCTGACTGCATGGGGAGCTAAGACAGTTGTGCTGATGCCTGGTGTCTCTGTTAAAGCATTCTGATTGTGGGGGGTGTTGTTGAGAGGTGTAATGAAAGTAGACATTCTGTGGTTATGTATCAACAATGTCACTGAAAGAAAATCTCTGAAACCCTGGAGATTTGTGGAATAAAGTTTTCCAACTTTATGACTTTATAGAAATGTCTTCAGTTTGAGAAGGGTAGTTGTCTGTGTGCAATTGTGGAATGAGACAGAATGAAAAATCTTCTCTTTCAGGGGCAAGACAGCAGCCAGGTGTGTCCGTGAATTTTCGTGCTCAAATACTTCGTGTGACCTGTGGAGAGATGAGGGGGCTGTTAATTAGGAGGAAATTGGAACGAGGTACGCTTTTAAGGTTTACTTTAATTCACAACCCCTCTGTGAAGGAACCACATGAAGTAATGGAATGACCCATGTGAATCTCCTGTCATTCAAGGAACTAGGGCCACACTGTGGCTTAAAAGAAGGAAGGATCCCTAAGATGATATTTTTACACTTTAAGCAGTGGAGCATATTTAGTGCTCCCCCTCATGCAAGTGTCCATGAGGATGCCCAAAGAACCAAAGACAAGTGCAGGACCCTCAGTCTCTGGGAGGAAAATACTGTATTTTTACTTTGAATCAGATAAAACAGGGAAGAGGGCCTCAGCCTCCATGTTCACATCCTGTATCCCATCTGGGTCATCACCACCAGGACAGGGTGTTAGATGCAATGAGGAGACCACAGAGTTTAGAATCAGAAAACCTGATCCCAGCCTCAGCTCTGCTGAGAGTCACAGTGTGAAGACTGGGACCTTCCTGAGCCTGAAACTTCCCATCTAAGAAATAGATAATAATTACAAGTCTGCCTCCTGCTGTGAATTTGAGAGTTCATTTACATATGAATATAAAGTGTTTTTTATTTTAACATTAAAAACCTTTTTAATTATTGTCTATATGATGAACTTCATATCATATTATTTTTAATACGGCTATAAGAACATTAATATAAATAAATGTTTTCATCTTAAGTATTTTTTAACAGCTTCACTGAGATATAACTCAAATATACAATTCACTATTTAGAGTATAGAGTTCAATGTTGAGTTTTTTGTTTGTTTGTTTTGTTCATTCACAAGATTATAAAACCATCATCACAATCTAATTTTAGAACATTCTGACCTCCACTAAAGAAAACCAGATGTCTCTTAGCTGTTAAAGCATATTTTTACCCTGGACCATCACCCATCCAATGCAACCACTAATTTACTTTCTGATTTATAAGTGGGTTTATTTAAGTATTTCAAATCAATTGATTCATATAATGCCTGCCTTTCTGTGATTGGTTCCTTCACTCAGTGTGATGTTTTCAAGGTTCATACATATAGTACCATGTATTTTACTTCATTCTTTTTATTGTCTTATAATATATTAAGCCATGGTATGCATATATAATATTGTATTTATCTTTCAGTTTGTGTTTCTCATGGATAATAGTGTTTTGTGTAAAGTTTTTGTGAACATGTTTTTAAATTCTTTTTGATATATACACTGGAGTGGAATTGCACAATTATATGTAATTCTATGTTCAATTTATTGAGGAAAAACAAATCACATTTTTTATTGTTTAGAAAAATTATATTTTAATAACCTGTTCAAGATTATATATGTGTGTTTGTGTATTTAAGATTTTATTTGTTTATTTTTAGAGAGAAGAAAAAGGAGGGAGAAAGGCAGGGAGAGAAACATCAATGTGTGGTTGCCTCTTGCACACCCCCTACTGGGGACCTGGCCTGAAATCCAGGCATGTGCCTTGACTAGATGTTGAACCAGCAACCTTTTGATTTGCAGGCCGGTACTCTACCACTGAGTCACACCATTAGGAAAGATACTTTTTTTAATTTAATGTTGTTCAGTTATAATTTTCCTGCCTTTTTCCCCATTTCTTTCCCTTACCCCATGCCCCCCATACCCTCAGTCAATTCCCTCCCATTCTCTGTATCTATGGGTCTTCTATTCATGTTCCTTTGCTTGTCCACTCCTCTTTTTTCCCCATCATCTGCCTCTCCCACCCCACTTATCACTGTCAGTTTGTTCCTTATTTCCAAGTCTTTGGTTCTATTTTGCTCATTTCCTACTTTTGTTGATTAGGGTCCACATATAAGTGAGATCATATGGTATTTGTCTTTCACCACCTGGCTTATTTCACTTAACATAGTGCTCTCCAGTTCCATCCATGCTGTTGCAAAAGGCAGGAGTTTCTTCTTTCTTTCTGCTGCTGCAGAATATTTCATTGTGTAAATGTACCACCTTTTTTGATCCACTCATTTACTGATGGGCACTTAGACTGTTTCCAGTACTTGGCTATTATAAATAACACTGCTATGAACATTGGGGTGCATACATACTTTTCCATTAGTGTTTCAAGATTCTTAGGGTATAGTCACAGCAGTGGTATCACTGGATGGAAAGGCAGTTCCATCTTCATTTTTGGGGGGAAATTTCATACTGTTTTATACAGTGGTACACTAATCTGCATTCCCCCCAACAGTGTGGTACCTGGGTTCCCTTTTCTCCACAACCTCACCAGCACTTGTTTGTTGATTTGTTTATGATGGCCATTCTGACTGGTGTGAAATGGTATCTCATTGTGGTTTTAATTTGCATTTCTTTGATAACTAGTGATGCTGAGCATCCTTTCATTTGTCTCTGGGTCCTCTGTACGTCCTTCTTGGAGAAGTTCAGGTCCTTTGCCTATTTTTTAATTGCACTATTTGTCTTCCTGGTGTGAAGTCATGTCAGTTCTTTATATATTTTGCAGATCAAACCCTTGTCTGAGGTATCATTGACAAATATGTTTTTTCCGTATGGTTGGTTCTCTTTCCATTTTGTTGATTTTTTTTTTTTAGTGGGGCAGAAGCTTTAGTTTGATGTAGTCTCTTTTGTTTATTCTTTCCTTTATATCTTTTGCCCTAGAGGATGTATCAGTGAAAATATTGCTGCATGGTATATCTGACATTTTCCTGCCTGTGTTTTCCTCTAGGACTTTTATGGTGTTATGATTTATATTTAATTCTTTTATCTATCTTCTCTTGAGTTTATTTTGGTGTATGGGATAAGTTAATAGTCTAGTTTCTTTCTTTCTTTCTTTTTTTTTTTTTTGCACAAACTTGTCCAGATCTCCTAACACCATTTATTGAAGAGACTGTTTTCACTCCATTTTATGTTCCTGCCCCCTTTGTCAAATATTAACTGACCATAGAGACATGGCTTTATTTCTGGGCTCTCTATTTTGCTCCAATGACCTATGTGTCTTTTCTTATACTGGTACCAGACTGTATTGATTATAGTGGCCTTGTAATACAGTTTGATATCATGTATTCTAACCCCTCCTTTTTTGTTCTTCTTGCTCAAAATTACTGAGTCTACATGGGGTCATTTTCAGTTCCATATACACTTTTGAAATATTTGTTCTATATCTGTGAAATATGTCACTGGTATTTTGATAGTGATTTGCACTGAATCTATAGATTGATTTAGGTAGTATAGACAATTTAATGATGTTAATTCTTACAATCCATGAACACAGTATATGCTTCCATTTATTTGTGTCTTTCTTAAATTTTTTTCCAGTGTTCTGCAGTTTTCTGAATGCAGAACTTTTATCTCCTTGGTGAAGTTTATTCTTAAGTATTCTATTTTCTTGTTCCTATCATAAATGGGATTTTTTTTCTAATTTCTGTTTCAGATATTTCATTGTCAGTGTACAAAAATACCTTTGATTTATGAATGTTTACTTTGTATCCTGCCATTTTGCCAAATTCATTTAATAGGTTAAGTAATTTTTTGGAAGATTCTATAGGATTTCTGTATACACTATCATATCATCTGCAAATAGTGACAGTTTTGCTTCCTCCTTTCCAATTTAGATACCTTTTATTTCTTCATCTTGTCTGATCATTGTGGGTAGAACTTCCAATACTATGTTGAATAGAAGTGTCGAAAGCAGATACCCATGTCTGGTGCCTGATCTTAAAGGGAAAGGTTTTAGTTTTTGCCCATTGAGTATGATGTTGGCTATAGTTTTCCATATTTGGCCCTTATTATATTGAGGTATGCTCCCCGCTATTCCCACTTTGCTGTGTGTTATCATAAATGGATGTTGTAGTTTATCAAATGCTTTTCAAATATCTATAATGTAATCATGTCTCTTTCATATTGTTTATATGATACATTACATTTATTGATGTGTGTATATTGTACCATCATTGTATCCATTGGATGAATCCCATTTGATCATGGCATATGATCTTTGTAATGTATTGCTGGATCTAGTGTGCCAATATTTTGTTGAGGATTTTAGCATCTGTGTTTACCAGCAGCCTGTAGTTTTCTTTCTTTGTTGTGTCTTTATCTGGTTTTGGAATTAGGATAATACCGGCTTCAGAAAAAAAGCTTGAGAGTCTTCCCTCTTCTTGCATTTGAGAGAGAAAAAAAACAAACTATTTTCTACAACACTGTACCAGTTTATATTCCCATCAGCAAAATCTGAGGGCTCCAATTTCTCTCTATCCTCACCAACACTAGTTTTTTTCTGCCTTTTTCATTATGACTATCCTAGTGTTTATAATGTAGTATCTCATTGTGGATTTTCCTTTTATCTAATGATAATGTTGTTAGGTATATAACTAACTTTTACATGTAAGTTAAATTTTCTGCTGATTAATATTTCATAATTACTTTAAAGTAAACTACCAAAAATTTCAAGGATGGAAAATATCTGCTCAATGATGATGGTAAACTCAAAGAAAATTGTTGTAACAGAGATGTTGCCTTAAGCTAATGTGAGCAACAGGGCCCCCACTTGAGATTTTAATTCAAAGCAGCAAGTCTCCTTGGAGGGAACTTACAGGCTAGGTTGAGATGTTCTGAAGCATGAAAGGGGAGGTCAGACTCTCCTGCTTTTGATCTTGAACCCAGACTGGGTGACTTCAGATCCAAAGTGGTGGGAGGTCAACCTCTGAGCTCTGAGGACAAGACGTGTCAGGACCAATGTACCCTGGTCTTACAGGAGCCACAAGGAAGTGCATAAGAACTGAAGATGGAAACTGGCTCACCCCCAGGGAATTTGAAGTCAGAGGAGGCTATGAAAAAGCAAGTAACTGGAAGACCAGCCTGATGTGTGGTGGAAAAACCCTAAAACAGCTGATGGAGGTATTTCAGTGACAGGGGCAGGAGGTGTGACTTTCCTTGTTGTGGTTAAGGATGTGGTCACTATTTGCTCACCCAATATATGCTGAGTTGTGGCTAGAGCCCAAAGACCCCTGGCTTTAAACTTTCCCCAGGGGAAAGCTCCCTATACTCATATCCCAGTATAAGGGAGCACATCAATTTCTCAAAGGGGCTCTGTTGGGGTGGATGTAGGAGCTTGGAGGAAGGAAAGGTCACTCTGACCCAGGTGCTGGCAGACAACTTTAGACACTGAAAGAAAGAAGACTGTCTGCAGTCAAACTAATAGCAAAAGACACTCGAGAGAAAAATGGTGTAAAAACCAGAACCATGAATAAACGTAACTCCATAGGTTGAGGTAGATGGACTGTGTGTGAAACAGCATATTCCATTGATTTGGGATATTTGCAGAAGGATTTAATGTCAAGCTAAGGAGTTTAAACTCATAACACATACAGTGCAGAACCAGGGAGTCTCCTGAGGTATAAAATGACATATTAAAACAGTATCTCAGACTATGTGGGGATTTTAAATGACTTCACTGTCTTTCAGCCCTAGAAACCTATACTCACCCTTTAATGTTCAGCTCAGTTGTCAGTCCTCTGTAAATATTCCCTGAATGACCTGCTCTGGTCATCCCTTTCCTGGGTCCCCTGAACCCACTATTAAGGCCCTTCTCACAATGTTTTATTCTTATCTTTCCATGCATTCCTTTCGTCTCTCTAGAACCCTCTAGAGTGTGCTCTTCTTTGTCTGCCCAGCATCGTCCAGGTGTCTGACATACTGTAGATGTGGGACACATGTGTTGGTTGAATAGGCCTGGTGTGAGGAGGCAGGTGTGAGTGGCACTGGTGGAAATGGAGAGGGGGTAAGAGATGTCAAAGAAATTGTGAAGAAAATTCTCTGAAAACTTAAGAAAAAACACAAGAGCAAGGAAAATATTTCTAAAGATGAATACCTGGGTTCCGTTGATGAATCTAGGAGAACAGATAAGGAGAGAGAAATGGTTTCTCCTTTAGACACCTTCTTTGAGCTGACAGCGGGAAATTTGAGTAGAAATATTTATGAGGAGGTTGGAATGCCAGAAGAATTAAACACAGGCTAAGCATCAACTTGGATCTTTTTATCTTTCAGCTTCGACTTCTACTTCCTCCTCCAAAAACATTTCACAGGGGAAAAAAGGTGATTACTTTCTACAAGTTCTTTTTATATGGCTGATATATGTAATGCATCATTTTTATGGTTTCTAGGTTATTTAATTAACATTGTTCTTCTCCTCTCCTGTGCCTTTATGTATGTATGTATGTATGTATGTATGTATGTATGTGCCTATGTATGTATGTATGTATGTCTTTATTTTGCATGGGCTCAGAGTTGCTCCACTGAACATTAGGTTGTATGACAGGTTATTGTGAGCTGTAAACCATTTCAGATGGGGCTGATAAGGAGTCATCAAAATAGATCTCATAGCTGAGTTTAAGCTATAGATGCAGATGTTATAAAGTTATCAAAGCTATAAAAGCAAACATAATTAGGAAATACACAAAAACATTTCTTAATAAGACAACAGAATTATCAACTCAATACCATTTTTGGGGGGGTTTTGGGTTTTTTTAACCTTACTATTTTCTAGCTTTAACGAAATCTGATAGGGTAAAGTTTGCTCCCCATCATCCAGATGAACCTGTCTAGTAGACAGTCTATCTTGGGACGGATACGAAACCATATACTGCTTCATGAGAGAGGAAACTAAGAGCATATTTCTCTTCTGATTTTTTACATCCTCTTCCATCCTTCAATAAAATATGCACACAAATGTACACAATTATTTCTGAAGCAGAAATTATTGGAAAAATATTCATGGGAAAAATTTGGGGGAGAGAGCTCTTGGGAGAGGGATGTAGCCTGTGTGAGGGGCTGACCTGGAAAATTGTTTCCTTTGATACCCTCTTTGGCTCAACCTCAAGGCCTGTGCAGGCCTCCTTTCTATCTGTGAAAGTGGTTTCTCCCTCTGTGGACGAAGGCTGTGGAGGCAATAAACACATATGTAATGTACAGCATAGATTCAGGACAAAGTGGTAGTTTTTTCAAATTCAGGTATGAATGAGAACTTGAGAAGGAGGGGAAGGTGTGAGGTGCCATTCTCACACACTTCAGGTAGAAATAGCCACGCAGGACATTCACAGAATTCTACATTAGCTTACACAGAGCTGGCCACTGGGACTTCATCTAGCTCGGGGAATGTGAGACCCAGGCCTTTACATTACCTGATGTTCTAGGTCTTTTAAACACCCAGACATTGGGACATTTCACCCACTGGGTTTAGTAAAGAGAAATTACTGTTGGATCTTGTCAGTGACTACTTTAAAGTCTCTACCATTTTCCATGGGTGCAGAGTTACCTTATCTGGATAACCTGAAGGAGTTAGCAACTTCCAACCCCCCGGTTCTATCCTTATCCATGGGTGTAGCACTTCGCATCAACCAGGTTCAATTTTCCATATATTTTGTGTCTTTTGATCAAGAACCAAAGTGACTCACAGTGGCAGATCTCAGGATACCTTGGTGGATCATCTGTATTTTCACTTCTCTTATTGATGGAGCCCCAGGTTCCAGGGACCTTCACTGTCAATCTTGATATCATATGACAGCTTCCTGTCTCCTGATGAGGGCCATTTATACTTTCTGGTGACAGGTGCTGTGTATTGTCATATAATCTGAAGTACTCAGCCAGAACAATCATTTTATTATATGCTAATATTTACTAAATCTCTTTTCCAAAGTGAAAAATATTCATTTATTTACTCATTAAACATACAGTTATCAAGTGCTTAGAAATGCTCAATGTCCATAAAGAAGGTTGAAATAATATCCCAGACCTAAAGGATTGTTCCAACTTCATTGTCTACCATGGAAGAATAACTACTGGGGAACAGGGATTCTAGGGTTCCTAAGAGGCAGGCAATGACATGACAATTTTCAGGTCACTTGCCAGTGGATCACACTAGTCTGTGACCTCTCTGCCCTGGGTGGAGATAAAAGCTGAGGCAGCCTGAAGGGAAGGAGGCCGAGTCATTCTACTGAAGGTAAAAAAGCACTGCAAGTGTAGTGTGCACAGCTCAGTTTCCTGTGAAAGGCCAGTCAGGTGCCGTCTTGAGATTTAGATAAATGGAGAGGGGGCTGACCTTCTGGAAGAAGAATTGGAGTACAGAGGACCTAGGATTCATTTTGTCATTAGTGTGGTGGCTTAGAAGAGCTGCTAGAGATGCTGGACTTCTTTGGGACACGTGCATGATTCTTAAGACCCTGATTGATAATGAAGACCCACAGAGTCCTATCATACTACCAGTAGCCAAGAGTCCATGAGGCAGAGAAGGCAACTGTTCCAGCAAGAGTACTCTCACTCCTGTTAACAATAATCTTTGCTAGGATAGATATTACAGGCATATCAACAATGAATTATAAGATCCTCATGTATTAATAACTGTACTGAATGAAGCTAAATCTCAATTTTGGCTGTACTGGAATCACCTAAAGACCCTTGGAAAATAACATTGTTTTAATGCCACTCTACACAAAATTTTGATTTAACCACCCTGAATTATGACTTGAACATTAGAATGGTTAAACAGTCTCCAGGTAATTTTGATATACAAGTTACTCATTCTACAATTTACAGAGAATGCCAATGCTTATGCCCCTCCCAGAACAATTGATCAGAATCTCTGACACTGGAACCAGGACATTATTACTTTATATACTCTCCTCAGACCATTCAAATATGCAGCTGCACTAACAAACAAAGAGCCAAAGAAATAAGAGCCTGTTTTGTTTAAAATATATGGATGCAAGATTTTTATGCACTGTTTACTTTATTATTTCCTTGTTTTTTCTGGGAAGAGGGTAGCCACCTTCTGGAGAGTGATGAAGGTAATCTGTCAGTTCCTAGAGTGAGGAGAAAGAAACTGTTCCCAGGCCTCCATCCTGGAGCAGTCTCAGTCCCTATTGGACATGTGATTCAAAATTCTCCCAGAACACTGAATGGGAACTCCTGGTAAGATATCCCATAGCACTTGTATTTTCTCATATATGGATATAAGAGAAATGACCTGTCTTCTGATTCAGGTAAGATTTGCACCAAAATCGCAGAACAAGGTTCAAAATAATTCTTAGTGACTTTTCATCTTTTACTACTTTCTACATTAAGAGAAATAACACAGCTGTGTTACAAATTATTCTCCCCACTGGCTTCAAGAATGATATTTCTGATCTTTGTGTGTTGTTATTAGAAATATACTACAGACTTTGGGAAACAGACCCCTTTTTATGTATTAAATTGGAACCATTCATTAGGGTCTCCACATCCTTGTATGCAGTGGACCCTAGAGGAACAATGGATTTAACAAATAAGCTTAAATTTTACTGTGAGGAGAAGTGGGAATAGATTGGATTTGGGGTATGAGCAAGAATACAGACCCAGATTGGATTCTCAGGTTTGCCACGGGAGGTGTATGTTTTATGAAATGGAAGCAGCAAGAAAGAACATGTAGTGGATATGGAGACAGGAGAATACATTCAGTTTTGACTGGATGACTTCAGGGTATGATTTAGGGCCCAGGAGAAGGTGCTGTGTGAGCACAGGGATATGTGCAAAGGCAGGAGACAGGCTGGACATTGGGGACCTGGAGACATAGCAATGGAACTGCAGCTTTGAAAGTGATTTGGCCAAGATGGAAACCTGAGGGATTCTGTCTAAATGTTGGAGGAAAAGGACCAAAGATAAAGTGATGCATCAGTGAGTCTGAGGGAGTTACTCCAGGAAAGAGATGGCACAGACCACACATGTTTGGAGAAAGCAGAAGGGGTCACAGTAGAGAAGGGTGGACGATGTCATCCCTGCCTCCTCCTGCTCCTCAGTGACCCACTTCCCTCCACCCAGCGCTCATCGACGTGGGGGTGGGGGAGTTCCCAAGCCAATCTCATTTGTGTCACCTCAGATGGTCCCAGGAGGGGAGGAATTTCTCCAATAAACCATAAGATAGACAGGATGTTTCTCTCTGAGATAGAACAACCCTCAAGTGGTTCTCAAACATCTTGATTCTCTCAGAAGGCAGAACCAGGAAAGCAACCAGTGGCTGATATAGTTCCTGATATTTCCTCATTCACATTTAAATGCTGATTTTCATTTTTTAAGTGGTTTTCTGTTCTAATCACCTCTTCTTCACCTTATTCATGAGAAAATGATGCCCACTACTGTTTTGTGGTTGCAAGTAATGGCATCTGTCACTAGACAGATGGATTGACAGATGTTATTAGACACATCTACTCCCAGACTGAGGAAGGAGGGCAGAGCCAGCCCAGCAGATGTCACCAAGGTTGCCCTCAGGAACCGAGTGGACAACCAGGGGCTGGGGAGGGTGAGGTGGTGCCTGGATTCCATGGGAGGTTGTGGCTGGCCAGTGTGAAATATTACATGGCTGACAGAGAACTGAAAACTGACATTCCAGGATGGGGAAGGTCAGTAGTGGTCCCTGGACTAGGAGAATTGTTGGCTGCAAGACCTTATCCAGGGGATCAGAATGGGGAGGGGAACATACAGATAGATTGTTCGAGGCCATCTCAATTTTACCTGATGTCACAGCAGCACCTAAGACAGAACTTCAATATTAGTCCTTACACCATGTTTTCTTCATTAACAAAAAGCTGTCACAGGCCAGTTTTTTGTTATGAATACCCATGTTTATATATAACACAGGGCATCTTCATATCTGCTGTACAGATTTATTTGGGTTTAATGAATAACAGTCAAGATTTGCATAAAATATTATCAAATTTTATCTTCTCCAAGTGAAATTAAATCTGGTCAAACAACACATATTGAGACTGGTAAGAAATCCAGTTTCAGTTGACTGTGCATAGGTTGGGAGAGAGCTCTCTGTTCTGTTTACAACACAAAGCACTTGCCACACTCCCTGGACACTCAGAGATGCAGGCTCTGCATCATACATGCCACACTCAGTCATTGGGCATCTTCCTCAGTCTTCCAGAATCAAAGAGCTCCATCTTCTCTGGCAAGACATGGTCATTTGTGTCCATGGTCTTTCCAACCCAAAGACAATGTTTCAGGGTCAGAGGCCCTCCAGGCCCAGAATCCATAGTGCAGAAACCCCTACCAGGCCCTTCCACTCAGAGGGGAGCCTACAGCCAAAAAAACAGGGCGTTTATTCCACCTTATTGATATCCCAACATACCACCTTTCCATGATTCATTTCAGGCATTGTGGTATAGGCATAAGGATTTATCACTTTGTTTCAGAAACTTGATTTTTCTGCAAGGTAATAAGTTGATTCAAATTTCCATGAAATCATCCTCTTGTTTTGTTGTCTGTCTTTCTGTGTTAAGATCTCTGGTTTTATAGGAAAAACTTCTCCAGTCTGGTCACACAGGCCCTGACTCTGAACTTCACTATAGACCATGAATCCTTCTGAAACCACTACTCTGTGCTGTCCTTTCACAGATCAGAGAAACACATAAGAGTCCCTGCAGGTTCCCACAAATGCCACAAGTCCTAGATTTCCACAGCCCTGGTCAACAGGGACCCATGAGGATATGGACATTGTTTTACCTTCTAGGGGGGAAACTCAGACAAATGTGAGATCTGCCAAGATGGAGGAAAGCTC
>PVIA01013443.1:0-32109 GCA_004024845.1 Tonatia bakeri | reverse complement strand
ATAAAGTGCTTCTCAGACAAGGCCAAGTTAAAAGAGTTCATCATCACCAAGCCCTTACTATATGAAATGTTAAAGGGACTTACCTAAGAAAAAGAAGATTAAAAATATGAACAGTAAAAAAAAAGTCATCAAATGGAGGGTTAGCAACAGGGAAGTAGGAGGAGGAGGGAGGGGGAAAAGATATAGAGAATAAGTAGCACAGACAGTAGGTAGAAAATAGGGGGAGGGTAAGAATAGTATGGGACATGTAGACACTAAAGAACTTAAGACACATGGACATGAACTAAAGGGGGGAATGTGGGTGGGAGGGGATGGGCAGGGTGGTGGGGAGTGAAGGGGGAAAATGGGCCAACTGTAATAGCATAATCAATAAAATAAAGAATTAAAAAAAAAAGAAAGAAACAGACCCCAAATGATTGAACTAAATAATTCTCCAGAAGAAAAATTAGATGTAATGGAGGTGAGCAATTTTTCAGATAGTTTAGAGGAATGATTATAAGGATACTCAACAGCATGAAAAAAAGACATAGAAACCATTAAAAAAAGGAGCAGAGATAAAGAAAGCAGTATCTGAAATAAATAATACACTGGAAGGAATAAGTAGGTTACATCAAGTAGAACATCGAATCAGTGATTTGGAAAACAAGGGAAAAATAACTCCCAAGCAGAATATCAAAAATAAAAAATAACTTGAAAAATGAGAACATAAAAATTTTGGGCAAAATGAAGCATAGAAACATCTGCATCTTGGGAATACCAGAAGGAGAAGAGCAAGCAAGGGATCAAGAAACAATTTGAAGAAATATGCCCTAGCTAGTGTGGCTCAGTGGAATGAGTGCTGGCCTGTGAACCAAAGGGTCACTGGGTTCAGCTCCCAGTCAGGGCACATGCCTGGGTTGCAGGCCAAGTCCCCAGTGGGGGTGCTCAAGAGGCATGTTCCTCTCTCTCTCTCCATCTCTTCCCTGCTCTCTAAAAATAAATAAATAAATAATTTGGAAAAAAAAAAGAAACTCTTTGAAGAACTACTAACCGAAAACTTCCCTAATCTGCTGAAGGAACAAGACACAAAGCTCAGGAAGCTCAGAGAGTCCCAAACAAGTTGGACCAAAAGAGGCTTACACCAAGACACATCATAATTAAAATGACAAGACTTAAAGACATGGAGAGAACCCTGGAAGCCACAAGAGAAAAGCAGGGAGTTACATACGAAGGAGCACCAATTAGACTGTTATCTGATTTCTCAACAGAAACATTTTGGGCCAAAAGCGACTGGTATAAAATATTCAAGGTGATGAAAACCAAGGATCTACAACCAAGGCTACATTACCCAGCAAGGCTTTCATTTAAAAATCAAAGGAGATATACAGAGCTTCCCATACAAAAACAAAAAAGCTAAAGGAGTATCTTAACACCAAACCAGCACTGAAACAAATGTTAAAGGGCTTGGTTTAAGAAGAAGAAGCTCTGATTGGTAGAGGTCAGAGCATTGGGCATCATCCAGCAAAGTAAAATGTCACCAGTTTGCCTCCAGGTCAAGGCACATGCCTGGGTTGTAGGCCAGTTGCCCGGATGGGGGTGTGCAAGAGGTAACTGATAAATGTTTCTCTTACACATTGATGTCTCTCCCTCTATTTCTCTCTCTCTTCCATTCTCTCTAAAAATAAATAAATCAAATCCTTTTAAAAATTGGAGAAGAAAGTGAGAAAGACAAAAACAGAATTTCCAGTCAAGATGGAGGCATAGGCAGACACACTTTTCCTCATCACGTAACCACAGAAAGAATTACTTGATCTCAACTTGATCTCAAAAAATTAATACCCAGAACCATCTGAAAATCGAGCTGTATGGAAATCTGACAACCAAGGATTTAAAGAAACCACATTATTCCAGATGAGTAGGAGAGATGGAGCTGTGGAGACACAGTGTGGCATGGCAAGGTGGTGGTGGCAGTGGAGTGGACAATCCCACATCACATATAGTGAATAAAAATTGGTAGGGATACCTTGGAAGTGAGTGATCCCTGCCCCAGACCATATTGCACAGCCCAGGGTTCCAATACTGAGCCAATAAATCCCCATAACTTCTGGCTGTAAAAGTCAGTAGTGGCTGATGCAGCAGAAGAAAATGCCAGATTTTCAGGAGATTTGGCTTAAAGGACCAGCACCCTTTGAAAGTACGCCAAATCACCCACTCTGGGATTCACCACCAGGGAAACAGCTGGAAAGGTGCCAGTGGCCCAAAGAAAGTGGGTGAAGTGACTGGAAATGAGGTGACTACCAAGCAAATGTCCAAAAGCAAAGTACAATATTGTCCCCTCTTTGACCTGCATCCATGCAGGGCCACAAAACATTGAAGTGGGTTGCCCAACTCTGGCAATTACCTAAGACTCCAGCCAACACCATTTACAGGTGCCTTTTCTACAATAGACCATGATATGAAGACAAGTGTCAAAGCAAGTCTACCTAATACACAGAAACAAACACAGGCAGGCTGCCAAATTGTGGAGACAAAGAAATATAGCCCAAATGAAAGAACAGGACAAAATCCCAGGAAAAGAACTAAATGAAATGGATATAACAAATATGACAGCTGCAGTGTTCAAAACACTGGTAATCAGGATGCTCAAAGAACTCATTGAATATGGCAACAATATAAAGGAAGAAATGAAGATTACAATAAGTGGAATAAATGAAATCTACAGTGAAACATCAGTGGAGGGGAGAAAGCTGGAATTGAAATCAACAATTTGGAACATAAGGAAGAAATAAGCATTCAACCAGAGCAGCAAGAAGGAAAAAGAATTTAAAAAAAGTAAACAAGGATAGCATAAGGACTCTCTGGGATATTTTTAAATGTACCAACATCTGAATCATAGGGATGCCAAAAGGAGAAGAAGAGGAGCAAGAAATTGAAAACTTACTTGAAAAAAAATGAAAGAACACTTCCCTAATTTGAAGTAGACATACATGTCCAAGAAGCACAGAGAAAGCCAAACAAGTTGGATTAAAATGTTTATATTCTATTAATATTTGACTGAGGGAGCATGCACACTCAATAGGCTAAAGATAGTTTATTCAATAAATATTTTGGGAAAACTGGACAGATATGTGCAAGAAAATGAAATTAGACCATCTTCTTACACCATACACAAAAATAAAATCAAAATTGATCCAAACTTAAATGTTAGATCTAAAGCCATAAAAATCCTAGAAAACATGGGCAGGAAAGTTTCAGACAGTGATAAAAGCACTATTTTATTAGAAATATCTCTTCAGGCAACAGAGAAAAGGAAAAATAAAAAATAAATAAATGAGACTACATCAACTAAAAATTTTTTGCACAGCAAAGGAAATCATCAACAAAAATACAACTAACAAAATGAAAGAACACATTCACAAATACATCTGATGAAGGGTAAATATCTAAAATTTATAAAGTACTTACAAAACTCAACACCAAATAAATTACCCAATTAAAAATGTGCAAAGGACCTGAAGAGGCACTTCTCCAAAAGGGACATAAAAATGGCCAATAAACATGAAAAGATGCTCAATATCACTAATCATCAGAGAAATGCAAACTAAAACTGAAATAAGATATTTTACACCTGTCAGAATGACTATCATCAATAAATCAACAAACAGCAAATGCTGGCGAGGCTGTGGAATTAAAGGGAACACTAGTACAATGTTGGTGGGAATGCAGATTGGTGCAGCCTCTGTGGAAAGCAGTATGGAGATACATCAAAAAATTAAAAAGTGGGTTTTGCCCTGGCTGGTGTCGCTCAGTGGATTGAGCACAGGCTGTGAATCAAAGGGTTGCCAGTTCAATTACTGGTCAGGGGACATGCCTGGATTGTAGGCCAGGTCCCCCAGTGGGGGCCATGTGAGAGGCAACCACACACTGATGTTTCTCTCCCTCTTTCTCTCCTTCTCTTTCCCTCTCTCTAAAAATAAATAAATAAATAAAAATAGTAAAAAACGGATCTGCCTTTCAACTCAGCTATATGACTTCTGGGATATATCCCAAAGAACCCAAAACACTATTTTTTAAATTACTTTGTTGTTGTTCAATTACAGTTGTCTGCATTTTCTCCCCACTAGTCCCCCACACCCCAGCCAAACCCACCTCCCTTCCTTGCTTCCACCCTCCACCTTGGTTTTGTCCATGTGTCCTTTATAGTAGCTCCTGAAAACCCTTCTTCCCACTCTCTCCTCCCCCATTCCCTCTGGCTATTGTTAGGTTGTCCTTAATTTCAATGTCTCTGGTTATATTGTGTTTCCTTTTTTCTTTTGGTGATTAGGTTCTGGTTAAAGGTGAGATCATATGGTATGTGTTCCTCACGGCCTGGCTTATTTCACTTAGCATAAGTCTCTCCAGTTCCATCCACGCTGTCCCAAAGGGTAGGAGCTCCTTCGTTCTCTCTGCTGTGTAGAATTCCATTGTGTAAATGTACCATAGTTTTTTGATCCATTCATTTACTGATGGGCACTTGGGTTGCTTCCAGCACTTGGCTGTTGTAAACTGTGCTGCTATAAACTTTGGGGTGCATAGGTTCTTTTGGATTGGTGTTTCAGAGCTCTTAGGGTATAACCCCAGCAGCAGAATTGTTGGGTCAAAAGGCAGTTCCATTTTTAGTTTTCTGAGGAAATTCCATACTGTTTTCCACAGTGGCTGCACCAGTCTGCATTCCTACCAACAGTGCACTAGGGTTCCCTTTTCTCCACATCGTCTCCAACACTTGTTTGTTGCTTTGTTTATGATGGCCATTCTGACCAGTGTAAGGTGGTATCTCATTGTGGTTTTAATTTGCATCTTTCTGATGGCTAATGATGCTGAGCATCTTTTCATATGTTTCTGGGCCCTCTGCATGTCCTCCTTGGAGAAGTATTTGTTCAAGTCTTTTGCCCATTTTTTAATTTTTTTTTTGTCTTCTTGGAGTGGAGTCATGTGAGTTCTTTACATATTTTGGAGATGAAACCCTTGTCTGAGGTATCATTGGCAAATATGTTTTCCCATGTAGTTGGTTCTTTTTTCATTTTAATATTTTTTTAGCCATGCAGAAGCGTTTCAGTTTGATAAGGTCCCATTTGTTTCTTCTTTCCTTTATGTCCCTTGCTTTAGGGGACATAGCAGTGAACATGTTGCTGCATGGAATGTCTGAGATTTTTCTGCTGATGTCAAAACACTATTTTGAAAGAATATAAACACCTCTACATTGTTTGCAACATTATTTACACTCATCAAGATATGGGCACAGTGCAAGTGTCCATCAGTAGATGAGTGGATAAAACTATGAGACATCTACACAATGGAATATTACTTGACCACAAAAAAGAAGAAAATTTTACCCTTTCTGACAGTATGGATCAATCTGGAGAATATTATGCTAAGTGAAATAACCAGTGAAAGACACATACCATATGATTTCACTCATGTGTGGAATATAATGAACAAACTGAAATAAAAGGGAAAATGAAGACACTCATAGATGGAGAGCAGGATGACAGCTTGGGGGTTGGTTAGGGGTGGAGGGATTGAGCGAAAGGAAAAAGGACTCATGGAAATGGACAACAGTATGGTCATTGCTGGGGTAAGGGGTATAAGGAAAATAAATGGTAATGGAAAAATATAGTAGAGATTAAACTTTAAAAAAGACATAGGATAGCTGAATACATAAGAAAGCATGACCTGCATATATGCTATCTTCAAGAGACCCACCTCAAATAAAAGATCTACACAGACTGAAAGTAAAAGGATGGAAAAAATACTCCAAGCAAATGGGCATGAAAAAAAGCTAGGGTAACAATATTTAGACAAAAGACTTCAAAACGAAAGCCATAAGAACAGACAAAGAAAGTCACTACATAATGCTTAGGAAGTTGTCCAAAAAGAGGATATAACCCTTGTAACATGTATGTGCCTAACATAGGAGCACATAAATATATAAAGAAAACCTTGGAGAACTTTAAGAAGGAGATCAACAACAATATAGTCATCATAGGGCAGGGGTGTCAAATTCATTTTCACCAGGGGCCACACCAGCCTCGAGGTTGCCTTCAAAGGGCCAAATATAATTTTAGGACTATATAAATGTAACTACTCTTTAACAATTTAGCAAGACCTCGTTGCTGCTGCCAGGAAACAAGGTGCAGGCCAGATTAAAAAAAGATGGAGGGCCGGATTTGGCCCATGGGCCTTTTGTTTGCCACCTGTGTCATAGGGGATTTTAACACCCCACTGTCAACAATGCATAGTTAGCCAAAAAAAAAAAAAAATCAATAAGGATATTGTGACATTGAATGGCACCCTAGATCAAATGGACTTAATTGATATTTACAAAGAATTTCACCCTGAAGAAGCAAAATATACATTCTTTTCAAATGCATATGGACTACTGGCCAAGATGGAGTCATAGGTAGATACACTTTACCTTCGTGCACAGCCAAAAGTAGGACAACAGCAAATTTAAAAGCAAAAAATAACCAGAACTTCCAGAAAATAGAACTATATGAAAGTCCAACAACCAAGGAGTTAAAGAAGAAATATTCATTCAGAATAGTAGGAGGGGAATAGACAGGCACCCTTGAACAAGTTGAACCTGTTGTACTCGAATCTTGAGGACGACTCTGAAGACATCCAGATGGAATTAATAGAGTATTCAGGAAGTATAATCAGCTCATGGTTTGAGAGCAGAGACCAGGAGATTTCAGTTATTACCTGACTAGCATTTATTTGCATTCTTCCACATTCCAAATGAGGTCAACTTCCTTCCCAACACAGATCTGAAATCTTACCCAGCTACTGATATTTTCTACTCCCTGTGGCTCTAGAAGAAATTTTCCTTATCTGCTCAAAGGTACCAGTCAGTCAAGGAATTGAATCATTTCATTTGTTCTCTGTCTTAAACTAAATCTTTATTTCCCCAGGGGCAATGCTTTGATATTTCCTCATCCAGTGTTCCTCTTGACTCTATAATGATGAACATAATGATAGTGAATAATAAGAATCTGCTGTATCTCCAGCTTTTGCATTTTAAAGGTTTTCAGGTTAGTCTAGTCTCTCATAAATATTTAGTTAATTTCAAAAAAAAATCACAGCTACAGAAAATTAGGAGTCACCCCTGGGATAAATGACAAGAGGTTTTCTGGACTTTATTTCCTTACATGCTCTATGGTAGAAAGCAGGACAGTTACCAACCACACTGGGCTTGGGGAAGATTCATTCATTCAAGACATACCAACTTGCCAGGCATTGGTCCATATATAGAAGATTCAAGGTAAAACAACAAAAACAAAACAAACACCCTGCCTTCATGGGGAGTTTACAGTCCACTCCTTCGTAGTATGTGAGGTGATTAGATAGAAGGATAAAAACTGTGAGGCGATTAGGGAAGGCCTATGGAAAAAAATGACATGTAAATGAAGACATATGGAATTAGCTAATGGGAACACTGTGAAGAGGAGACAGAAAAAAGCCCTGTAGTAGGTGGGTTTAGGGGAATGTGAGGATAGCAAAGAGGCCCTGGTCCCTAGAGCTGAAGGAGCCAGGGAAAGAATAGTAGGAAATTGAAATGTAAGGGGTGATAGGACAGACCGTATAAAACGTTGGCGCTCATTTTAAAGCCTTTTGGTCTTTGATTATGGGCTAGATATGAAGTATTTGGAAGGTTTCCAGCCAAGGGGTTTACATTTCAATCAGTTTAGTTGGTCTCTGTGTTGATAACAAAGAGGTGGCAGGAAGCACGGGAACAAGAGATAATCTAGCAGATCATTTCAATAATCCAAGTTAAGATGATAGTGGGGCTCAGACCAGTCTGGTAGGAATACGGGAAGTGGTTGGATTTTATGTATTTTTATAAATAGAGCCCACAGGATTAGCTAATTGTGGGGTGTGAGAGAGAAAATCAGAGCTGACCCCACGTTTTTTGACCTGCTTGTTATGACGGAGTAATTGGGGTGGGGAAGGTCCCAGAGAGGAACAAGTTGGCAGTTAGGCAGTATCAGAAGGTTGGCTGTTTGCCAATCACGCGCGTGTCCACAGAAAGGCGTGTCCACAGAAAGACCTGGCCCAGACTCTGCTAGCAGCGGCGGGAAAACTCCCGCCCCCAGCCTGCCAGCGTGCCAGTCCACGCATGCGCCTTTACGGAACACTCTGGCGGTGACCGCCAGAAGGGTTCTCTCCAGAGAAGTTTGCTCCCCGAACCGATTAAGGGCGGGTCGGCGCTACCGGCTACTTCCGCTTCCCGGGTAAGTGCGGCGGCACTGCCGCTTTGGCCTTACGGACTTTCAAGAGGCTGCTAGAGTGCCTGGTGGCGCCGTCGTAAGCATTTCAGACTCCAGCTGTCCCCTCAGCAGGAGCTCACGTCTGTCGGCGAGGCGTTCATTTTAAGTTCGTTGCCCGCGGGCACTGGCCTCTGGGGCTACATTTGCTTGGAACATTAGGAGGCCGGAGTCTGGTGACCGTGCGGGTGGTGACCTACGCAAGGGTTACGGGAGCTGATCGCCGGCAGCTAGCTTGAGGCAAGCCCCCGAGCTTTTAGGGGTTGCCCCGGGTCCTCGGAACAGTACCGCACAGCCCTGGCGAACGCGTGTTAGTTGAGCGATAAGCTGTTTTTCAGATGCCTTTGAACCCCAAACTCCAAAGACCCCCTTCGAGTATCTACTTTTGTATGGCTTGGTGTCAGTTGCAGATCTGGCCAGATTATCGACGCCCCCGGCCCCCTCCCCAAGACTTGAACTCCTGACCTTTTTTTTTTTCCCTCCATGATTTCCAATGTACTGCTGGCGACTTAATAGATAATACACGTTTTTCCAGTTGGAAGTTATAGTGGTTGTGGCATTTTTGATCCTTCAGCATAAGATGCAATTGGTTATTGTATTGTGGGGACACTACTAAATACAGTACAGATTGTCACTAATCATCGCAGCATCGCTGAGGTTGGTGGTGTTTTCTCCACTTGCAGCTGAGCCGGGTTTCAAACCCTCCCCTATGGGAATCCAAAACCAGAGATTATAACCGAAATTGGCTAGACCAGGTGGTAGTGAGACTATATCCTGGAACGATTTCATTGTTTCCTAAGTAGTACAGAACGTGTACACCAGTTGTGAGGAACAGACTGTCTACTGGAAGGGAACAGTTCTCCTGAAAACAAACAAAGCCCAAATTGTTGAGGAATCGTAGAGCATTCTGGGTTAAGATAGTGGGTCGAATACATGTATCTACTTTCACTCCCTCATGAAATCTCCGTAGAGTTACAGTAAAGGGGAATTTTCAAAAGACAAACCCACGAGGATGGAGAAAATTGAAAAGGGAACAAAAACAACAAAATACTAGGCACTAGAAAGTAAATGTCTTAGCAAATTTAGCTTAATTCTAAACCAGCAGCAGGGAATACTGTGGAACAATTCTATATAAACCACAGATTCTTCAGAATGCACAGAAACTGGCAGCACTATCCAGTTATTCAAGGTGGTATTGCATAGTGAAAGGAAGAATTGAGAAAGATAATTAGGAAGGAAATAGGTTAATAGAAAGATGCTGTGAAATTAAGTTAAAGATAGTTGAGAATAAAGATGCTTAGAATATGTGAATGTCAACATACAGCATCCCATTTTGATACGAATTTTCTTAAGGCTTCCTTGTTGAGTTACCACACTGGCTTTTTTTTATATGACATCTGCTGGCCCCACACCTGGCCCCGGAATCTTGAAAATAACTAAATAATGCATATGTAAAGATACCAGTTCTTATAGAAATACTTCTAAATATGTTTATTTCAGCTACTGAATGTGTTCATTCATAGTTCTTGTATCATATGCATGTCTGCCAATCCAACTTTCACAACAGAATCTTCTTTTCAGGGAGATGTCCTTTGCTTCTCAGATGTAATGCACTTTAAGTTTGTTATTCAACAGTGAAAATGAGTCATACAGAGGTAATACATATTTTCATATGTACTTCACCTTCAGGGCTCCTTTTTGTTGTTGTTGTTGTTATAATGCTCCAGACTGATTTTCTTATTTTCAGCTTGTACTATAAGAGACACTATAGCATTAGTGGTTAACAATAAGGACTTTAGAGCAGACAGCCTAAGTTTGAATTCACTTAGTGACTATGTAAACTTGGGCATGTTACTTAATCGGTGCCTCAGTTTCTTCATCTGTAAAATGGAAACAATAGTAGTATTTGCCTCAAAGTATTATTAGGAAGGTTAAATGTGTTAATACATATAAAAAACTCATAATAGTACTCATTGCACAATAAGTACTTCTTAACTATTAGCTATTATTAATATTGCTTTTTCTTTGGAGGCTTTTTCCTTGAGTCATGGGTTTTACAGAACAGACATATAGTTATTCAGTTGTCTGAATAGGCAAGGAAGTAATTTTTAATCCCTTTATTCTTTTGAATTTTAGGTTAAATTAAAAATACCTTTTGGAAATAAATTACTAGATGCTGTTTGTTTGGTACCTAGCAAGAGCTTAACATATGGAGTAATTCTTACGCATGGAGCATCAGGAGATATGAATCTTCCTCATTTGATGTCACTGTCATCCCATCTTGCATCTCATGGTTTTTTTTGCCTGAGGTTTACCTGTAAAGGCCTTAATATTGTACATAGAGTTAAAGCATATAAATCAGTCTTGGTAAGAAAATTTCTTTATATTTACTTATAACAATTCTATTTGAAAATTCTTAATACATTTTGTTAGCAGTCATTTGATTTAATTTAAATATCTTTTAATGACTATTCTTAGAATCTCATCAGTACGTGAAGTATCTATGGAGATGAGTACTCACATCACAAATGGTCCTCCATGGTAACTGCCAAGGAAGCTACTTATGATGTAGTTTTCTTACTAGAATTGTATAACTTTAGAATATAGTTCTGGATATTTTGCCTACTATACTATGAATGTATAGCTATAGCATGGTTTTTTTATGTGTCATTTAGAAACTATAAAGACCCTGGATAAAATAAACTGGAATTTCTTTTAATCCAAATTACTTTTTTATTTTTTTAAAGATTTTATTTATTTATTTATTTATTTTAGAGAGGGAAGGGAGGGAGAGAGAGAGAGAAACATCAATGTGCGGTTGCTGGGGGACATGGCCTGCAACCTAGGCATGTGCCCTGACTGGGAATCGAACCTGCAATGCCTGGTTCGCAGCCCGTGCTCAATCCACTGAGCTACACCAGCCAGGGCTAATCCAAATTACTTTTAATCCAAATTACTTTTAGCTTTCTAAGTTTTTCAGAGCTTTAAATTAGATGTTAGTATTATTATAATTTTTTTATTAGTTGGAAGCTTTTACTGGCCATTTTTAAAAACATAATTTAGACTTCAAAAATATTTTAATACTTAATTTCTTTTTAGACTGGTGATGTGGGGGTTTTTTGCTTATATATTTGTCTGTATTACCCAACATACGATTTGACAATGAAGGCATCACTAGAAAAAGCAAAGAACTGGTTAACTCTTTCAAGAGAGAATCTCAAGATTTTGTGGTTGTTTTTGCAAAGATTTTCTTACATTTCAGTAATGATGAGAAATATTTGTTGATTTTGTAGTGGAATATTTTATAGGAGAAGAATTAATAATTTTCTGTTGATTTTTTTTTTTTTTAGAGTTACCTCAAGACCTCAGGAGAATATAAACTTGTAGGTGTTTTCCTTGGAGGTAAGTTGCAATAGTTGTGAATACTTGTTTTAAATGTACTACTAATAATATAGGAATAGGTAATAGAGAATTAAAGTAGATGATGAGAAGCTAATTTAAGATAAGGATTGTTTTGTTTTGTTTTGTTTTGTTTTGATAAATCACTTCCTTGTATAACATCAAAGGACTTTAGATATTTAAAGCAAATTTAAACCTCATAGATATATATTGTAATTCAAAGGTTTCTCTTTTTATTTATGTATCTGGTTCACCTTCTCTCAAATGATTCCTTCATGAGGATTGTCCTCACAATCATTCAGAAAAATAATTTCCTTTTCTAAAAAAAATTGATTTAGGATTAGTTTTTAGCTCTTCACAGGCTATAGGTGTCCATTATGGGTATTGTGAGTTCTTAATTGCCACATTTTGGAGTTAATTTGTTGATATAAAAATATGATGATAAACAGTAAATCAAATCTTATTTGCCACATATCTCCTATTTTATGTGTGAATGTTAATATGTTTAATTTTGATTGATTTTAGGTCGTTCAATGGGCTCAAGAGCAGCTGCTTCTGTAATGTGTCATATTGAACCAGATGATGCTGATGATTTTGTCCGTGGTCTCATTTGTATTTCTTATCCACTGCACCATCCAAAGCAGCAGCATAAACTTAGAGATGAAAATCTCTTTCATATAAAAGAACCTGTATTATTTGTGTCAGGCTCAGCAGATGAAATGTGTGAAAAGGTAAATTGCAACTTGATATTTGTGTGAATGAGAGAGAAAGAAAGACAGATACCTTGGGGACAAGATGTTACCTATGGCATTCGGTCTCTTTAAAGAGATAACTGATTTGACTAATTAAGGCTATTTCTGTGCCTTAGGTGCTCTGTTGCTTTGGAAAACCTAGAAAAAGTATAGTGACAAAATTTATCTCCCTGGAAAGAGAGTTGGTAAATAGATTAACTTTTACTTGGGAAATGAAGGATTAATCTGCATCTTGTGGTTTGGGGATTACTAGACCTTACATTGATTTATCATTTCAACATTCTAGCAGAGTTATCAATTTTTTAATAAAATTGACTCAAGAGAAATGAGTAACTTGTACATATTAGTAAAGATGAGTATATTTCTTAGAGCATAAAATTTCCTTGGAAAATATTTTTAGAATTATTTTGTTCAATTTACTTATTTTTTATCAATAATAAATTCTAGATCAGTTCTGTAGTATTGCAGTTTCTGAGAGATGGGGACTGCCTGCCACTTTAGTTGACATTTCCTTGCACATTCCATTGCCTCAGAAATTGTTCGTACACTAGGTATTTAATGAATATTTAGCAAATGGATACTACTGAAGGTGGGGCAGGAGAGAGTGAGTTTTTATTAGACACAAATAGAGCATTAGTCTAGTATCCTTTTTTTTCTTTTCCTTTAGAACTTGCTGGAGAAAGTTGCACAGAAAATGCAAGCTCCTAATAAAATCTACTGGATTGAGAAGGCAAATCATTCTATGGCAGTGAAAGGACGGTCAGCAAATGACATTTTCAAAGAAATAAATACACAGATTTTATTTTGGATCCAGGAAATCACTGAAATGGACAAGAAATAATTGTCTTTAGTTCAAAGTGATATTACTTTGAATACAAATACAGTTAATTTGATAGAGAACAGCATAACTCTCAGCATTATGATGTATATTTTCAACTAATTTAATGTTACCACATTTTTAAAACATGTTTTAATTGTGAAATTGATGTCTTTCACAAAATGTATTTTGAAAGCATGGTTCTGTAAAGATGATGCACAAATTTTGAAGCTGATCTAAATATAATTTATTTTTATTAATGAAGTTAAGTTTCAAAAAATTAAACATTTGAATTTTGTTACAGTGGAACTTTTGTCTTATTTGTGTGCAATTGAGAAAGTAATTTTGCAGAACAGTGTCATCTTTAAAAAAGGAAAACAGCACTTATTTTACTATAGCAAATTTAGTCACTAATTCAGACCCTCAACAATTCTCATCTGTATAATTGCAGTAGTCTAATTGATTTTTCTATTTTATTGTCTCCTTGCCTAAGTAAACCAATTGACACCTCCAGCTCCAAAATTTAGGAGATCTCCAAGAGTAACTGTTAAGTTTACAGTCCTTAGTTCAAGGCTGTCTATAATAGGCCCTGTCACTTTAGCCTTATTTCCCGCATACTCTGATCCTTATAGAGTACTCAGGTAACATGGACTACACAAAGTTTTAGAATTATCCAGAGTTTATTTTAGTCTCCTCTTCCTGAAACTTTCTTCATTAGTGTTTAACTGTTACCAAAATCTACTCATTCTCTTTCCCTCTTTATAACTTCCTTTGAATTACCCCAACCAAGTATCTTTCCTAGGAACCCACGTTAATATCTTGCTTTTTGTTTTTAATTATATTTTGCCTTCTCAGTAAGTTATTGACATATTTGGTTCATACCACTTAAATTACATTCATATTTGTATCCATAAAGCACTTTTCAGTTATTCATTGCCTTGTGCTTTCATTATTCAATAAATATTCGTTGTATTGAACTAAGATATATACAGAAGAATTTCTAACCATTATGAGTAATCCTGGTTTTATATTGCTATTTACATACCCATCACTGGGACTTTTTTCTTGGTAAATAAAGAATGAAAACCTAGCTCAAAGAATATGACACTGTTAGATACAGATTTTTAAAATCTTTAATATTTTCTTCTGAGTTTTCCTGTAGGGTCTATTACTGTTAATGATAGGATTTCTCTGGTGGTCATTATTATTTATTGTCTATGACTTTTAAAAATAGATTATATAATACTTGAGATTGAAATGAGAGGTTACTAGTGCAAAGGACAGAAGTGTTTCGTTTGTGCTGAAAACTAGATAATTGTACTTCTATTAGTAGGCAAGTATATAAATACAGTTGTATTATACTCCACAATACAGTGAAGCCGCAATAAGTGGACCGTGACATAGCGAGGGATGACTGTATACTTCACTGGTGAGTACCCGTATAGAATTTTATATGTTGTTAAAATTACATAGGTTTAAGAGTGTAGAAAGTGTTTAAGAGCATATGAAGTGTTTATAAGAGTGTGGGAAAGGTTTATAGGAGTCTGGGAAGGGTTTATAAAGCCTTAAAATATATATAAAAAATAAAATAAATATAATGCCACTACTTCGCGGATTTTCACCTATTGTGTGGGTCTCTGGAACATAACTCCTACGATAGGTGAGGGATCACTGTAACAAACATAAATTACAAAGCCCTGAAGGGGGATACTCTGCAAACTTAACTATCACCATGAGTGTTACACAGAAGCTCCTTTTTAGTTCTTGTAAGAGCTATTCAGTAGTATACTAGAGATTAAGTACCATGAAGCGCTGAAAAATCTAAGCAATTCAAGTAAAACATTGAATCCCCTTTAAGGTTTTATTTAAGTGAATTAGAGAATGCCTGCCATAAGGCAAGAGAAAATGAATGTTTTGCCAGGTGCATTATATTTTATAGGGGAAAAAGAAAAAAAAACAACTCAGAAGAATAAAATTACCCTGTGTATGTAGATGGGGAGTCAGAAGAGGGTGTACTTTATCATGGAAAAATCCAGAGGAATTGCTGAAATTTTTTCTAGAAGTAATGAATGCCTACTATGAATTCTGGAAGGCATTCTTTGCAAAGACAAACTCCAAGATCACAGTTAATCTAAAAAAAGATCGTAACTACCTAGTCCTGTAGACTGGAAGACTGTAAACTCTTACACTTAGAATGTGCCTTTGATTTTATTGTCTGCAATCCTAATGAAAAATAAGAGCCCCATAAATCTTCCTTGTACTCAATTAAACTTATGTGACCAAAGAGGCCTGAGGTTAACTCTTGTTTAAAGAGTAATATTTCTTTTCTCAACCCATCTTGAGTTAAGTGAAGATGAAGTATTAATTACATCTGCAAAGGGAAAGTACTCTTAAATCCAAGGTATACTTTGTGAGTAAACTGAGGGAAATGAGGAGGAATTAAATCTGACTGCTTCACCCTTTTTCTGACATCAGGAAGCATTATAAGTAGCCACTCCTTGGACTCACCAGACACAGTGAAAAGGGAATTTGCCAATAGACCATGGTAAAATCTAACTTTGGTTTTCAGTACAACAGAAGATTGTTGCAGGACATTCCAACAGACCTGCAAAAAGAAATGTAAAATTAGGTATTTTAAGGTTAAGGAAAAAAAAATCCACAGGCTCATAAGAGACAAGCTGTCGTGTCCTATATGGTCACAATGGGACATACTTAAATGCCAAATAATTTTTAATTATCTGAGATTTAAATTAAACTGAGCCATCTAGTTTTTTTTATCTTTTGTTTCTAAATATGGCAACCCTACATTTATATTTTCCTGAACATAAAGAGTCATAAAATATACCAAACTATTCCTGCAGGTAATAGAAAATGGTTATGTCGAGTCAAATTTATGCTAAATTTTAATTACAGGGCAGTGATAACCCAACTATGCTAAGGGATTCTTCATAGAATTGTGTTTCTTTTTGTGAAATGTATAGAGGATTATTTAAAAATGTTTAAGTAAAAAAGCTACCTGTAGCATCACACGTCTCACAAATGAACTTTTATTATTGCTAAAGTTGCTATGTGCACAGTTAAATACCCATTATGACACATACCTCACTTTTTTTTTAAGATTATTTATTTAATTTGAGAGAGAGGGTAAGGGAGAGAGAAAGAGAAGGAGAGAAATACCAATGTGTGGTTGTCTATCATGTGCCCCCAACTGGGGACCTTGTCTGCAACCCAGGCATATGCCCTGACTGGGAATAGAACTGGTGACTCTGGTTCGCAAGCCTGTGCTCAATCCACTGAGCCACACCCAGCCAGGGCTGTACCTAACTTTATTTAATCACTGTTGCCTCTGATAAGACACTGAGCAGCACTGGAAATTTTTTTCCAGCAGAGCATTTCATGTGGTTTTGAAATGAGGAGGACTTCTGAGTCCTCACATCAATCTATTTCAAATACAAAAATATCAAACAATTTTATTTCTTGCAAAAAGCTGTAATGAGTGGATTAGAAGATAATACACTTTTTAATTTATGGGACGTTCTATAGTCCTGCATTTTGCAAAATGATTGGATGCCAATCTTCTTTATTTTAATTTTCCTAGGAGTTATTTTTGAAATCGTGCTCATGAAGATTTATACATGGTTTCAGAAAAAGCTTGCACTTCCAGAAAAGGGTATTTCAGATGCCCAGGAGGTAAGAATAATGTTTGATTTCCTTCTTTCCTATTTTTCAAAATCACACATAAGAATGACATAAAATTATGAAAATGATATTGGGATTACTACTATAACATTTTATTGTCTCCCTTGAAATAGAATGAAGACAGTCATCTTAAAACATGAAATTTGGTAAATATTATATAATTTCATATTGTAATATATATAAAACTTGTTCAGCCTGAGCTTCTCCCATTGGTGCTCTTTTTTAAAATTTCCTTTTATCAGTAGGTTATTGGTTAATTCATCTTCAGAAGAAAGGTAAGCATTATATTTTGATATTAAATGAAACATTGGTTTTGCTTTATTAGGAATTGAATTTACATCTGAATTTAAAATTTTTTTTCATTATGTATTGAGGACTGTAATAGTTGGTCAACAACTTAATTCAATCTAATACTGATTTTAAACAGTTGCTTTGTTCCAAGCTGTGTTAATTGCTTTTAGTATATTGTTGACATTACCCTTCCAGATAGGTAGTAGTATTACTGTTTTTACAAATGAGGAAAATAATGCTTAGAGAGGTTAAGTGACTTGCTTCCCTATACCAACCTCTCCAATATGCACAAAAAAGGAGTAGCAACCAGTTTTCATAATTCAGTTGAGAAAATATTTATTTAGCACTATTGTGAACCAACCACACCCTTAGCTAGGTGCTGCAGGAGTAACATGAAAGGAATTTATACAATCATAATTCATCAGTATTGTCAAGATGTCAGTGCTAGGAATTAAATACTGAGCACTACTCTTGCTGCAATCAGTGATTTAATTGTTTTCATCAAAATACATTCAACAATCATTAGATATACAATAATGGACCTTGTGTTTGGTACTAGGATACCAAAAATAAGATAGTCTCTGCTTTCAAGGAGCTTATATTCCTATGGAGGAGGCATATACATAAAGGGTGATTGTCCTGCAGTATGGTAACATGGTGAAAACAATATTATGAGAACATTTAGTAAATGTCTAAGCCAGCACTGATGCAAAAAGGCAGAGACAGTGACACACACATAGCTTATTTGTTAGCCTTGCATAAAGCTTTGATCCAATCTTTTATCTTCTGACTTCAAATCTGGCCCACTTTCCATTAGGCTAGGCTCTCTGAGATAACTGTTCCATTGCTCTGCTTGTTAGAAAGTTCTTTCCTATTCAGCCCAATTTTGCTTCCTGGTAACTTAACTTCATCAGCATGCCATCCAGGGCCATGCAGAAGGCCCAATTCCTCCTCGTGGATCACACTTCAACTATTTGAACACAACTCCTATGTCCCCTACCTTATAGATTGATATCGACTGTGTACCAAATGCTGCATAGACACAGGGAACAGTCGTTAGACTGCAAGTTCAGACTTCTAAACTCTTTCTCAGACTTTTGCACAGGAATTTCTAGGAGTGTATGCATTTTAAAGCTCCTAGGTAATTCTGATGTGGCCCATCGTAGTCCAATATAAAATAACTTTGGACCTAACTTATATCAGTTCCAGGCACTGCAGTTCTGATTTGTTTCTTAAAGCAGATACCTGAAAGATGCTTTTTTAAAATAAACTATTACAAACTATATTAATAGGGTATTCTATTCTAGGTCAGAGAGGTACATGTTTCTATCCAGTTTCATTTTCAGTAAAATAGCTTTTTATTAAGTTTATTCAAAAAAGGCCTAGCCCTGGCCAGTGTGGCACAGTTGGTTGGAGCATCGTCCTGTAACTTAAACATTGCTGGTTTGATTCCAGTCATGTCACATGTCTAGGTTGTGGGCTTGATTCAGTCAGTGCCTATGTGGGAGGTAACTGATCAGTGTTTCTCTCTAGCATTGATGTTTCTCTCTCTGTTTCTGTGTCTCTCTCCCCCTCCCTCCTCCGTCCCCTCCCTTCCTCCCCCTCCCTTCCCCCCCTTCCTCCTTCTCCCTCCCTTCCTCCTTTCCTCTCTCTTCCTCCTTCCCCCTCCCTTCTCTCTCTTGAATTAGAATAAAATAAACTTTTAAAGAAGCAAAAGAAAACAAAAAAGGCCTAAAAGTTGATACTAGAAAATGTTAGTCAGGCTTACCTCTACAGATAATTAGATTAAAGATTTTTAAAAAATATCTTCTTTGTCCTTTCTTCATTTTTAAAGCTTGTACCATGAATATGTATGTGTGTGTAAATATGAATATGTATATTCATATACATTGCAGTCAGTTTTTAAAAGTTATTTTAAAAGTTGTAATGATGGCTGTCTTTTACAATTTCTTATAGGGCTGATGACATCTGCTGCAAGTTAAGTTACAGAGAAATGTAGGACATGATCATAGAACTGAACCATTTGGGGAATAATAAAAGCCTTAGTGTGATAGATTTGAAAAAGAGTCCAGGTCACCTCCCTTCATTTAAGGGAGTTGGAAAGAAGACCTAATAGTCATAAGACCACAGCATACCCACATAAAGATCTAGAGTTAAAAGAAACAAACAAAAAGGAAAAAAAAATGACAGCAGAAAAGAAAGTACCAATGTTTGAGAAAAAGAAGCTCTTAAATTGACTCAAGATAAATCACCATTCTTTTGGCTCAGTGGTTAAATGTAGTCCCTCATAAATGAATATTTCCTATTTGCTGAGGCTTTAAATTTTATGCCTTATATTCCATTTTAAGGATTTTTAGGCTTCCAAAATGAGTAGTCTTCCTCTTTCTTAACTGCCCCTGTTTATATTAAATAAATTATAATGGCTTTTTGAAGAATTTTTCTGATTTCCTACTCACTGTTGCCCCAATTAAATACGCCTTATGTGACTTTAAGGCTTTGACTCATGTCTCTTATGTCTCTTGTCATGTTTCTTCCTTTGCAAGGAAGACTGAAGACTGTTTTCATGTCAACCTGTAACTGTTCCCTTTCCCTTAGTAGGGTCTTATGTTATTTCTGGGTGCCAGAATCAGGGTCCAAGATAGAGTCTGTAGCATGCATGCTCCTGCCTTCAGCCACAGAACTTTGGTTAATAAACACAAGAATTTATAGGTCCATAAAACCCCCAACTACCCAACTCCCACTTTTTTAATAGTGAAATATAAGTTCACATTTTAAACTATCACAGTGACTGGATACCGTTGAGGGCAGTCTGCTCTGCTGGAGTGATTTTCTGGATCTTTCAAGAGTGATTCCATTTTATGTTGCAAAGATTGTGTGTGCTCATGAGAGAGAAAATTTAAAAGACATATCGTAAGAGCAAAAAAGAAAAAGAGCACAATTGAGAGGAAATTCTAGCAAAGTAATATGTCTGAGTACTGATAGGTAATGCTATCCTAAATAACTTGCACTTCCACTGACTGGATTTTCATAAAATGCTAATCCTCTTAGTTGCAGATTTGTATAGAACATTAAGAAATTTCTGCTACATAAGGTAAAGATGTTTAAAACTAAGAGTTCAAAGTTATTTTGAGGCTTCTAACAAGGAGTACTTTCTACTGTCTTACCTAAAGCCTCAGATGAAAAGGAAGCAGCCCTGTGTTCACTCCACATCCTGGCATATCATTTCCATCTACAAGGTACTTCCAAAGTCATTGCTAGACAAAGTTTTTTTTTTAAGATTCAGTTCCCAAAGTTATCACAAATACATTTTAGACCTGGGTAATATCATGCCGGTTCCCCAGCTCCAATTGCTCTGTTTTTGCCTTTTGCTAAGCATAGAACAGGTTTGGTCATGTGTAATGGTGTCCCCTCCACTTTGCTGTATACAACCAGGATGGCAGCTCCTTCACTGGCTGCTTTGCTTGTCCACGGTACTAAGTTTAATAGCAGGTGTTCTTTTTAGCTCAGCAGATGCTAACACAATAAACTGCACCTTTTAGAACGCTCTCCAGCTGTCTCTGATTCTAGATGTGTGTATGAGCTCTGAGCAGCAGCAGCCTGGGTGCCTGAGGGAAGGACTGGGCTCTCCAGGTGGCTGGTTAGAGGCAGAGGAGGAGACTCCAGAAAGATGGTACCCATGGGCTTGTAGGATGTAACCTCCTTCATCACTTCAACGTCTCAGTTGTTTGCCTAGTGATGGCATTTTCTAGCTAATTTTCATTAACTTCAATTTCCTTTTTTAAAAAATAATTTCTACCTTTTAAATCTAGATTTTAAAATTATTTTTATTAAGATAAAACTGACATATAACATTAGTTTCAGGTACATGACAAAATGATTCAATATTTGGTTATATTGTAAAATGATCGCTGCAGTAAGTTTAGTAAACATCCATGTGGATTGTTCATATAAAGATGGTAAGTAGAAAAATGCCTTTATGCAAGCCTAAGCATAGCAGTACAAGTAATACCTATTTTTCATTATTTACTTATCAAAATTCACAAGTTTTATCTTGTGTATAAATGTAAGATTGTATATATTAAAGAAAAATTTAAGATTGTATATATTAAAGAAAAATTCACCCAAGGACATGCTCACTGGTCTTAGAGGGAGGCAGAGAGAAGGGGAGAGGAACACTGATGTGAGAGAAACATCAATCGGTTGACTCTTGTACATGTGCCAACTGGGGACCAAACCTGCAACCTAGGCATGTGCCCTTCCTAGAATCAAATCTATGACCTTTTGGTCTATGGGATGATACTCAAACCACCTGAACCATATCAGCCAGGGCTTACACTGTGTATTTTTGTAACAAGAACTTATAAAGAGAAATGAAATTTATATTAATTTATGATTTCACCAACGTATTCCTGGCAGCTCTGTTATACACTGGGTCCTTGTAAAGCAAGGTGTATTTTTCTTATCAGGACATGTAACCATTAGGATAGTATTTCTGCACAGGGACTTAGTTAATAAATTATAGACATGACAAATAGTGTCATAAAATCCAGTATATAGCACTTGTAACATTTACAATCACTTGACATGGTACAATTATGTTCCAACTCTACTAAACCTAAAATATTATTTTTACTACATTTTTTACCTAAAATTGCAACTCTACCTGTCTAAAATCTGGTTCCTCTAAAATTACCAGGTTAGCACAGATACAATAAATGAAAATATTTAATGTGTAATAAACATAAATTTCTGTATCTTTTTAGACCATAAAAGGGTCTTATGAGAATATATTTATATGCCCTGTGTTTCTTTACACTGTTAGTTGGGAAACTATAAACATTAGCTTATTAACCTGTGAAATGATGAGCCATCCAAAATAAGTGAGCCAATGAGGCTAGGATTATACCCTAAGAACCCTGAAATACTAATTCAAAAGAACTGATGCACTCCATGTTCATAGCATTATTTACAATAGTCAAGTGCTGGAAACAGCCTAAAAGCACATCAGTGAATGAGTGGATCAAAAATCTGTGGTATATTTATACAATGGGTTATTACGCAGCAGAAAAAAAGAAGGAACTCCTATCTTTCCAACATCATGGATGGAACTGGAGAACATTATGCTAAGTGAAATAAGCCAGGTGGTGAAAGACAAATACCATATAATCTCACCTATAACAGTGGCCAAATAAACAAAACAAACAAATGAGCAAAACAGAACTAGAAGAATGGGAAAAGGACCAAACTCTCAGGGACCAATGGTGGGGGGGATACGGGAGGAATGAAGGGGAAAGGACTAGTTGAAGAACAAATATAAATGACCATGAATATGGACAACAGGGTGGGAATTGACTGCAAGTGGAGGGTGGGCTGGGCGGGGAAGAGTAGTGGAAGAAAACTGGGACAGTGGTAATAGAACAAGAAAAATTTTTAAAAATCATCCCATTGACTTTCCCCCCATTCTTGAGAGTTCCTGTTTTGTGATATGTGGAAGGAAAGGAAGAATGAATACCTGGGCCATTGCGGTAGTGATGGGGAAAGAAACCTGTAGGATCTGGCATGAGTGCCTGATGGTCTGTCTGCTCCTGGTAGGTTCTCCGTTGATGAAGGTCTTTGAGAAAAAGAGCACAGCTCTTCAGAGTGCCATCCTTGCCTACAGATTCTGACTTCGTGTGTTTCACCCCTGGAAGGAGAATTGTCAGCCCTGAACAAAAAGGTGAGCTCCAGAGACCAGGGACTGCACTGACCTTGCTAGAACTTGCTAATGAAGAGTGGCCAAGTCAATCCTTACACATTGTCCTTTCCTGTTATGTACACTGGTTAGGATTGTGAGGAGGCTATTGGAGAGGAAAGAAGACCTATGGGCCTCACCTACCTCTAAGGGAAGCTACTGACATCTAACAGTACATGATATCAAAACCCCAAAACCTTTCTCTGTATGGCAGAGAAAGAGGAAGAGAGGGAGAAAGACAGAAAGAGAAAACAATGATATGAAGGAGAAACATCAATCAGCTGCCTCTTGGATGTGCCCCAATCTGGGACCAAATCCACAACCCAGGCATATGCCCTGACTGGGAATCAAACCCATGATCCTTTGCTTTGTGGGATGATACCCAACCAACCAAGCCAAACTGACCAGGGCTATATGCCCACTGTGAATGTGTGTACAAAAGGTAACCAATTGATGTTTCTCTCTCACATCGATTTGTCCCTCTTTTCTCCCTTTCTTCCCCTCTCTCTAAAATCAATCATGAATAAAAAAATAAAAAATATATAACAAACATTACACTTAGTTATGAAATGTTAATAGCCTCTCCTTTGAAATAGGGAGAAAAAGCTTATCACTGTTTCTTTTCCACATTATACTGGAGATTTTAACCAATGTAGTAAAAAAAAAAAAGCAAAGTAATAAAACATGGACATTTAGAATGGTAGAAATAAAAGTACAGTATTCATGGATAACATGATTGTCTATGTAGGCCAGGGTCAGCAAACTATTTTTTGTAAAGGGCCAGGTAATAACTGTTTTAGGCTTTGTAAGCTATATCTAGACCATATTCTTTGTATTTTTGTTTCATTTTTTTTAGAATAATTTGTAAAAGTACAAGAACCAATACTAGCTTGCAGGCCTTTTAAAAATGGACTGTGGGTCAGATTTGCTAACCCTTGGAATTGTAGGTAGTTTACAATAGAATTATTGAAATATGTATGTTTAGCAAGAGTCCCAAATGTCACTACAGACAGCTCAAGTGTATGTAGAAGTTCTAACCACAAATGGAAAATAAAATTTAAAAAGATTATTTACAATAGCAATATCAAATACTGAGAAACAAATCTAACAAAAGATATGCAAGAATACTACACAAATTTATACCAGTACTTAGGCAAACTAAAGATAACCTAAGTAAATGAAGAAACATGTCAAATTTGTATATTGCAAGCCATTTTAAAGAGGTAATTTTTCTCCAAATTGATCAACAGAGTATGTGTAGTCATATGTAATATTTCCTGTGGAACTTGTCAAGCTGATTCTAAAATTATATAAAAATGAAATGTCCAAGAAGAGTAAAGCCATCCCTGAAGAAGAACCTGGTAGGAAGATTTGCATTACAAGAAATCAAGAGATATTTTAAAGTTGTAATAATTGATACAGCAATTAGTATTAGTTGCTAAAACTAATACACATTGGTGTTTGTTAATATACATGCACACACAATAGGTATTTCTTAAAGTAAACTTTACAGCCAAATGTTAAACAATTAATATAAATATACATATAAATTTAAATACCAAATGAAGATTCTAGGCATAAATGTAAAGATTTAGTTGTCTTTATTTTCTCATTTGTAGATATTGCTTATTAAGAATATTAGTCACTAAGGTATTTGATGATCAATGTTTAAATGCTTTTCAATTCCTCTGGATGGAAATTAAAATTTCTTTTATCTTTTAAGATAAATAATAATGTGTCATAAATCAAGAACAAAATCTTGGTAAATGGTATGTCTACTTCCACCAAAAAAAAAAAAAAAATCTTGCTTAAGGCAGAAACCTTAATTTTCTTCTCTTAAGCAAAGGGAAGGAAAATAAGCATGTTTTTAATAACACCCTCCCTTAGGATATTGAACTTAAAAGATTAGCCCACCCCCACCCCAAAGCAGAAGAAAAGTGTGGGAAAGGCAGCATGAAGATTCTAGGCATAAATGTAAAGATTTAGTTGTCTTTATTTTCTCATTTGTAGATATTACTTATTAAGAATATTAGTCACTAAGGTATTTGATGATCAATGTTTTTGTAGATTATGTGTACAGCAAGCACAGGATGTTCATGTATTGACTCTAGCTTATTTTACCCAATTCTACTTCCTGTTTCTTCTCTGTTCAGTGAGAAGGGTGGGAAAGATGAATCAATCTAAAAAACTGGATAGTATAAAGCTCAGCAATCACATCAATTGGTATTGACATAAGGACAGATGTATAGGTCAATACAACAAAGTCCAAAAATAGACTCATGCATATGTGGTCAGTAATTTTGATAAGAGCACCAAAGTAACTCAATGGGGGAAAGTATAATCTTTTAAACCACTGGTGAAAAATAAACTGATTACCCTATGGAAAACAATTAGCCTTGCATCATCCCACCTACCATATGCAAAAATTAAACTGAAATGGATGATAGACCTAAATAAAAGAATTAAACTTATAAAACTATAAAACATATAGAAAAAACATAGAATAAAACTTTGTTGCTTTGGGTTAGATGAAGACATCTTAGATAAGTCTTGAAAAACACAACCTGTAATTGAAAACAAATGTTGGATTGGACCTTATCAAAATTAAACTTTTGCTCTACAAAAGACAGTATTAAGAAACACACAGATGAAAAGTTTGCAAAGCATGTATCTGATAAAATGCTTTTTATCCGAAATATGAAAAGGTCTTTTTCAACTCAGTAAGAAGACAGACAACACAACTGAAAAATGAGTAAAAAAAAAAATTAACAGAAACTTTACCAAAGATAATAGACAAATATCTAATAAACTTGTTATTTATTAGGGAAATGCCAAGTAAAGCCATGAGAAACCATTACCAACCAGAATAACTGAAGGTGAAAATAACAAGTGTTGATGAGGACATGCAAAACCTGCAGCTCTTACACATTGCTAGTGGGAATGCAAAATGCTGCTGGCATTTTGGAAAGCAGTTTAATAGTTTTTCAAAATGTTAAAAAGATAATCAGCAATTTTATTTCTAGGTATCTATTAAAACATATGTCCACACACAAAAACAACTTGTAAATAAATGTTCATAGCAGCATTACTCATAATAACCTCAAATATGAACAGTTCAAGTATCCAGCACCTGTTGAATGGATAAATAAAATGTGAAACATTACACAATGGGATGTTACTTGGAAATAAAAAGGAATAAATATCCAATACACACAACATAGGTGAAATTGAAGGACATTACACTAAGTGAAAGAAAACAAAAGATCACATATTATATGATTCCATTTATATAAAATTTCTAGAAAATTCAAACTTGTAGAGATAGAAAGCAGCTTTTTGGCTGTCTGGGGCTAAAGATGGAAGTGGCTATTGACTACAAATGAGTATGAGGGAACTTTTCCAGGTAAATAAAATGTTCTGAAATTCCATGGTTGATTGTTGTGCTACATACATTCAACTGTACACTTGAAATGGGTGAATTTTATGGTATATAAATTATACATCAATAAAATACAATAAAGCTCTTTTTAAAAAAATCTCATGGGAAACTCAAGATGGTGACAGACTAGGTGAAAGTTACACTTACCTCCTCCAAGGACCAAACTGGATTACCACAAAATCGTAGAACAATCCACCTAAATAATCAACTGAAGACTAACTGAAGAGAAGTCTTATAACCCAGGATTTATAGAAGAAGCCACATCATGACTGGTAAGAAGGGTACAGACACAAGAGGGCTGGCCCTACTCCCATGGGCATTGGCTGAGATTCCAGAGAATATTTCAGCTTTAGGGATCTCACCTGAGAAGCTGGGGTCCCAACCCTGAGCTGGGATCCCCAGCCTGGAGCACCAGAGGCAGGAAGAGGTGCCCATATAATATCTGGCTGTGAAAATTGTCAGGGATTCTGTCTGCCAAGAAGAGGCAGGAGTCTGCCAGAGACACAGGCTCCCTCTTAATGAACCAACACAGAAAATCTCATTTGCAGTCACACATCCTGGGCTCTGGCAAAGGGAGGTTGGAACAGAGTCATGTGGAGAGACGGGTTTGTGGCTCTGGGGAGAGAGCTGAAGGGACAGTTTCTGAGCTGAGTTCTCTCACACAGTAGATGCCATCTTTCTAGAGTGGAGCACTATTCTCCATACAGCATTAGTATAGGGAAAAGCAGTAGATCCTCTCTGTGGGCTTCTTGCTGCCTGGGCTGGGTAGTAGAAGTCTGGGCAGACACAGTGGGTGCCAGTGACTGCGATGTGTGGCTTTTGGATGGGGGCCATTCTCCCCACTTTTCCATGAACCTGACTAGTGAATTTCCCTCATGGGGGATCCACTAGTCCCACTTTCTGGGCTCCTGTGTGTTTGTTTGTCCTCCCAATTATTTGTGCCTCCACCCTGCTAAACACTGGACAGAATGTAGGACAGACTAAGTTGTGTGGCTCTGGGGCAATGGCTACTCCCCACCACTTCTCCCAAACCTGACTGAAGAGAGGTCTGCTAGCCCCATCCTCCCAATTCCTAGTGGACCCACCCTACTGAGATTGAGCTCTGTGCAGAGTCCGGGACAGACTGAGTTGTGTGGCTTCATGATGGGGGACATTTTCCCACTGCACACCTAACTGGAGCAGAGCTCTCCCTTTACAAAGCCAAATTTTGGTCTCTTTGGGCTTGATAAATCCTGCTGGCTTTGCCCTGACAACTCCCCAAGAGTGCCCCATGCTAAGATGTGCAGCACCCAGAAGGGTAGCAGATAGACTTGGTATATCCGGGGACATTTGCTACATAGACTCTGACTTAGCACAGGCACTGAGATTGAACCTGTATTAATCTGTGAACACTACTCATCCCTACCTGGTGACTCACCGAGAACCTACCTCATGCAACTCAAGCACCAGAGGCTCTTTCAGGGACTGAGCCTAACAGGCAGCTGGCAGATGGAGGCAAGTGGAGGTAGATCTCAAGGTGCATTGGGACTTTGGCTGACAGTACCCTGGGCCTGATACTAATAAAAGCCAGACTTGGTGCACAGCTTGGTTCTTTTGGCACAAACCCAGGCCCAGCAGAGGTAGCCACAAACTGTAGATAGCTCTGTAGCTCCAAACAGGTTGCCCAGGACCAATCAGTTATAGTCAGTGCCTGACATTGGTCAACACCAGAGTTCCTCCCAAGAGGGCCCAGAACCAACATACCCAAGATTAGCTTCAGACAACATCAAAGGAGGATCCCATTACTTCACAAGTGGCATATCTAAAGGGAGATCTCAGAAGATACCAGACCCTTATGAGGTAAATTTTACTTCACATGGTCAGGACATGTACAGCAGGATGTACACAGTGGTTGAGGTTGACCCTTTTGATAATCCCACTGCAAGGTTGACCCCATGCATAAATAGGCCAATAGAAATCAAGACTCAGGTATACCAGGAAGGCCCACATAACCTACACAAGGGTATATTCCTAGAGTACCCAGGTCAGATAATCAAGGAAACTGTGCCACTGGATCTCACAGGACATCTACTACATAAGGCCACTGTACCAAGAGTGGGAGTCATAGCAGATCAACCTAATACATAGAAACACACGGAGGCACCCAAAATAAGGAGACAAAAATATGCCCCAAATGAAAAAACAGAAGTCTCCAGAAAGACAAGTGAAATGGAGGCAAGCAATTTACCAGATAATGAGTTCAAAATTATGGTTATAAGGATGCTCAAGTAACTTAGAACTGCAACAGCATGAAAAAGGACATAGAAAACATAAAAAGGAACTAGTCAGAAATGAAGAATGTCATATCTGAGATGAAGAATGCACTGGAAGAAATAAACAGTTGGCTAGCTAAAGCAGAGGATTAAATCAGTGATTTGGAAGACAAGGTAGAAAACACACAATCAGAGCAGCAAAAGTTAAAAAAAATGAAGATGGTTTAAGGGACTTTAGGGACAACATGAAATGCAACAACATCCATATCATATGGGTACCAGAAAAAGAGAGAAAACAAGGGATTGAGATCTCATTTAAAGAAAGAAATAACAAAAAATTCATTAACCTGGTGAAAAAAATACACAAGTCCAGGAAGTGCAGAGGTCCCAAACAAGATAGTCACAACAAAAAAACATTTCAGGCCAGAAGGGATTGGCATGAAATATTCAGAGTGATGAAAAGCAAAGACCTACAACCAAGACTATTTTACCAGAAAGGCTATCATTTAAAATTGAATAAGAAATAAAGACCCTCAGAGACAACAAAAAGCTAAAGGAGTTTGTTAACACCAAATAAGTGCTGCAAAAAATGTTAAAGGGCTTGATTTAAGAAGAGGAAGGGAAAGAGAAAGGAAAAAATAGAGGAAAACAATTTAACAATAAAATCTACATCCATATCTATCAATAATTGCCTTAAATGTAAATGGTTTAAATGCTCCAACCAAAAGATAGGGTAGCTGAATGGATAGAATAACAAGACCCATATATACTCTGCTTCCAAGAGATCTATCTCACATCAGATCAAAAGATATACATAGACTAAAAGGTACTAAAAGCTATAGACTAATAACTTTGCATGAAAAAGCTATTTCATGCAAATAGAAAAGAAAAAAATCTTGGATAGCAGTATTTATATCTGACAAAATAGACTTTAAAATCAAGGCTGTAGTAAGAGACAAAGAAGGACACTACAAAATGATAAAGGGATGTGAAGCAAACCTTGATGGACATGAAGAGAGAGATTGACAGAAATACAGTCATGGTCAGGGATCTTAACACACCATTGACTTCAATGGATACAACAAGAAGACAGTGGCCTTAAATAACACACTAGATCAAATGGATTCAATTGATATCTTTGGAGAATTTCAACTCAAAGCAGCAGAAATACATACTTTTCAAGTGTACATGGGATGTTTTCTAGGACAGACAGATGTAAGAACATAAAACAATTCCCGATAAATTTAAAAAGATTGAAAACATACCAAGCATCTTCTTTGACCACAATGCTATGAAACTAGAAATCGATCACAAGAACATGCAAAGATATTGAAGCTAAATAACATGAAGTTAAACAATGAATGGGTCAACAAAGAGATCAAGGAAGAAATCAAAAGATAACTCAAAACAAATGAAAATGAGAACAGAACAATCCAAAATCTGAAGGCCATGCGAAAAGCAGTCCTAAGAGGGAAATTCATAGCATTCCAGGCCTATATCAAGAAACAGGAAATATCTCAAATGAACAATCTAGCTTCACACTTAAAGGAACTTGAAAAAAAAATAGCAAAGTCCAAAATGAGTAAAAGAAAGCAATAATAAAGATCAGAGTGGAAATTAACAAAATAGAGTCTAAAATGTCAGCACGAAAGATTAATAAAACCAAGAGCTGGTTCTTTGAAAACATAAACAAGATGACAAACCATTTAACCAGACACATCAGAAAAAACGAGAGAATAAAATTATAAATGAAAGGGGAAAAATAACAACTGACATTAAAGAAATACAAAGGACTGTAAGAAAATATTACAAGATATATGAGAACAAATTTGACAGTCTGGATGAAATACATAAATTCCTAGAAACATACAATCTTTCAAAACAGAATCAGGAAGAATCAGAAAATCTGAATAGACAGATTACAAACTAATGAAGTTGAAGCACTAATACAAAAATCCCCCGAGGGGAGAGGTAAGAGGAAGTGCAGACAACTGTAATTGAATAAAGTTATTTAAAAAATAAAAAATAAATAAATAACTCCCCCCCAAACAGGTGTCCTGGACCAGATAGCTTCACAGGTGAATTTTACCAAACATTTAAAGAGGAACTAACACTTATCCTTTTCAAACTATTACAAAAAAATTCAAGAGGAGGAAAGCATCCCAAGTTTATTTTATGAGGCCACAATTATCCTAATTCCAAAACCAGATAAAGACACAACAGGACTTCCGGACAAGATGGAGGCATAGGTGGATGCACCGTACCTCCATGCACAACCAAGATAGGAACAACAACAATTTAGAAGCAGAATAACATCCAGAACTGACAGAAAATTGATAGAAATGGAAGTCGGACAACCAAGAAGTTGAAATAGACCTGTTCATCCAGATCGGTAGGAGGGGCAGAGTTGGGCAGCTGGGCGCAGTTCGCAGTGCAGAGACCAGAGTTGGGACCCGGTGCATAAGGGATCCGAGGGTGTGTAAGGCATCTGGGGAGTGCAAGACCGCAGCGAATGGACCCTGAGTGTACTTGCAGCAGCTGGCAGGACCTGGCAGAGGGGTGGCACCCGGCAGACCCAGTAAGGTGGCAATTGTAAAGCAAGGCAGTGCACGCAACTCAGGATCCCAGCGCTGGGAAATATAGCCTTGGGACACTGATCGCGGATGCCTGTGGAAGTTGAGGCACAGGGAGAGACACCCAGCCTCATAGGAGAGGTCCTTGGAGGGTCCCACGGCGTGCACAAGCCCACACACACGGCAATTGGCACCAGAGGGGCCCAATTTGCTTGCGGGAAGCAGCAGAAGGGACTGAGGTCCCACAGAGAACAGAGCAACCGCCATTGTTCCCTCTCGACCCCGCCCCCACATACAACGTCACAACCCAGTGACTGGGGTGCCCTGCCCTGGTGAACACCTAAGGCTCCGCCCCCTACTGTAATAGGCGCGACCAGACCAAAAAAAAAATAAAAGAGAGAGAGAGAGAGAGATGGCTCAAATAGAACAAATCAAAGCCCCAGATCTCATCCTTTTAAGCAACTGAGAAATAGCCAACCTATCAGATGCACAGTTCAAAACACTGGTGATTAGGAAGCTCACAGAATTGGTTGATTTTGGTCACAAATTAGATGAACAAATGCAGGCTATGATAAAAGAAATGAAGGAAAATGCACACGGAATCAATAGTGATGGGAAGGAAACTGGGACTCAAAACAATAGAGTGGACCAGAAGGAAGAAAGAAACAACCAAACAGAAAAGAATGGAGAAATAAGAATTCAAAAAAATGAGGAGAGGCTTAGGAACCTCCAGGACATCTTTAAACGTTCCAACATCCGAATTACAGGTTTACCAGAAGGGGAAGAGGAAGAGCAAGATATTGAAAATTTATTTGAAAACATAATTAAGGAGAACTTCCCCATTCTGGCAAAGGAAATAGACTTCCAGGAAGTC
>PVIA01013442.1:0-32097 GCA_004024845.1 Tonatia bakeri | reverse complement strand
AAAAATGGATGAACTTAAAACAAGTTATTTTTCTTTTTTTTCCTTTTTTAAATTTTATTTTAATCATTGTTCAAGTACAGTTTTCTCCCCTTTACTCCCAATCCAGCCCACCCACCCCTCCCTCCCAACTTCCCTCCCATTACCACCCTCCCCCTAGTTTTTATCCATGTGTCTTTTAACTTTGTTCCTGTAAACCCTTTCCCTTTTCCCCTGAAACTCCCTCTTCTCTCTCCTCTGGTCACTTTCTGCCTGTCCTCTATTACAGTGTCTTTGACTATATTTTGCTTGTTTCATTGTTTTGTTAAAACAAGTTATTTTTCTTACTGGTTGAATGGTAGGTTAGATGATTACTTGGCAAATACTCACTCTCTCTTCTCTCCTCCATGAGAGGAATATACTCCCCTGCACCGTTGACTCTGGGCTTGGCCATGTGGCTAGCCAATGAGAAGTTAGTAGACACGAAGCAAGCAGAGCCTGAACTGTGCTTGTACTCTTGGGCTCCTTGAGAAGATGGCGTGGGTAGCCCACACATCCAAAAAGGATGAAGGGACACATAGAACAGACCTAGATCCAACCTACAGCTTAAAGCACAGGTGGCAAACACAAGGCACATGGGCCGAATCTGGCCCTCTACCTTGTTTTATCTGGCCCAGCATGTTGTTTCTACCTCGCGGCAGTGCTGAGCTCCTTGGCCCTAGTTAAGGAATAGTTACATGTATACAGTCCTAAAATTACATTCGTCCCTTTGAAGGCAACCATAAGGCTGATGTGGCTCCCAGTAAAAATGAGTATGACACCCCTGGCTTAAAGCAAAGCCCAGCTGAGGTTAGCCTTGCTTAGCTGACCCACAGATGTGGGTGTTAATGAGCAATAATAAATGATTGTTGTTTGAAGCCACTGAGGTTTGGGATGTTTGTTATACAGCATGACTGTAGTAATAGCTGACTGATATGACAGAGGTTTTCTGCATGTTCTCCTTTAAGGTGGACTCTGGTATGGGTTGATGCTCTGGTATAGAGTAAGATGTGTCTTTTTATAACTGGAAACAATAGATATAATTGCCTACCATGTACTTCCACTTATGACCACTTCCCAGTAATGCCGGCCACTATCAATGAACACGTTTCCAGCTACGCCATAGCTCCCTTGGCTGGTGAAGCGTTCAGGCGTGTGACTCTTTTTGGATGATGACTCATCGCGTTCTACTGTCAAGTTATCATGAGACACCTTTAGCTTTCGATGTGCAGATTTGGGATCCAGTTTAAATGGTTGGCCTAGAAACAAGTTTATAAAAGAAAAAGAGGAAGAGGAAAAGGACTGTTTATTTAATATGACCAATAACATATTTTCAGAATCAGACTTTAAAAACAGTCATGACATGTCTCAAAGATATATTTTACAGAATTAACCCCAGTGTATGCATTTGTTTAGTGTTTCCAACTTACTCTCTAAAACCATATACCAGCAGAAATACTGAGAGGAGAAATTAGTTTCATGTTTAAGAGTATGTGTTTATCAGCAGTAAAATAAAGTTATTTGACTACTAAAATCAAGGATTTGAGTTAAATGAGGGTCCTCCAGCACAACAGTTATTGTTCCTGTTGACTGGCTGGCTGGCAATCCTATAACATGGCACCATACTGACATACTCCAATTTGCTTTCTCTTGGGAGGTCTTAATGTAAGGAAATACTGTGTTATATAACATAATATTTCTAGATCAAAAGATGTAAAAAAAAAGAGGCTAAAACAAAACACATGTGGACAGAGACAGAGAGAGAGATGACAGTGTTATGAGACACGTGTATAAACCAGATCATTCTTTGTTGTGGGCTGTCCAGTGTATTGTGGGATGTTTCCCATCATCCCTGGCCTCAAACTACTAGATGCCAGTAGCATACACCTCAGCTGTGACAACCAAAAATGTGTCTAGACATTGTTAAATATCCCCTCCCAGAGGGGTGGGGTGTTGCAGAATCACCCCTGATTGAGAATCATAGACCTAGGCAGACATCAGTAAAATAAAAAAAAATCCCACAGGAGTTATTAATTTGCTATTCTGCTACAGAAAATATCTGCCATTTACACAGCACTGACTGTGTATCTCACACATACATGCACATATACACTCTAATTCTCACAAGGACCCTTCCAGGATTATTGATTTTAAAAATTAAAAAGTCTGAGGCACAGAGAAGTTAATGGTCTCAGAGCCCTTAAGAGTAGAGTCAGTTTTGGAATCCAGTGGTATTTGATGCAAAATGCACTAGTCCCCGCAGGCTCTCTACTTGCTTCCTGACACAGGCAGTGATGCCTAAGACACAGGAAAGGAAGAGAAAGGGGAACAGAGGCAGCTGAAAGGAGATACTACAGTTCTGTTGAACTTATGTGACTTACTGTTTGTCTTCAACTTCCCAGGCTCACTGCTGCGGCTGCCTGCCTGGTTGATGGCCTTGACAATGAAGATGTACTTGGTGCCACTCTGCAGACCGTGTACAGTGTAGTGGTTCTGCTTGATGTTGGGCACAATCATCCAGCTATCTGCCGAGTTACAGAGACCTGCAAAGCCAATCAGATGCAGTGCAGTTCTTTGGTGCAAGCGTGGGGCAACATTTGCATAATTTCAGGTTATTTAAACCATAAGTGGAATGCTTTCTCACTTCTTATGGAGACAGCCAATAAACTTGAATGCTCAGTGTCTTGCTGCTAGTAGTTCAACCTGTATTTATTATTATGTATTGCTATTGTGTGTGCTCTAAATGGAAAAAAAACACTTAAAATTATTATATTGCAAATTCTGTTCGGTATGGATGAGAGCAGCAAAGATAGTTCTGTCTGGTACCTTAAGCACAGATTATGTCCTATGGGTCACCACTGAATCCTCCCACCCATTGTCATTATGATGATCATTAAATATTTATATATCATCAATTCTGAGGCTCACGGAAGGTGAGAAGAGACCTGAGTGATGTATGAGAAGTTGGCTTTACTAAAGTAGATGTAGCAGATTGCATTTTTTACTCTAATTCACCTCCCCACCCTGGATCCAGACCTAAGGGACTTCGCAGTTGCTTCCTATGAACAGGTGGGATATATTTCCTTATCACATGGCTTTGAATGGCCATGTGACTTGCTTCAACCAATTGGTTGAGGCTGAAATGTCAAGGTGCCAGTTGCAAGAGTAGGCATTACAAAACCTTCAGAGCCTCTGTTGCCTTCTTGTGCCTCTGCTGTTGTCACAAGAGTCTGCTCATCCAGACAGGACGAGGTGCAGGGGAGAGCTCTACTGTCCAGCCAATGCAGGAGGGAAGCCAACAGAGACTGGCCAACTCCAAGCTAACTTCTGCCAGGGAAGCTAAGAAAATGATCATCAGGGTTATCTGTGATCCATTATCAGTGTGGCCACAGTTAATTGATTCAGGAGACATGTTCCTGAGAACACCTTGCAGCAGGGGCACTAAAGGGCAGCTCAGGTCCCAGTGTGGGTCTTAGAAAAGCATCCACAGGCATTTGACCAGCTGAACCTCTAGCACGGCTGGTTTCAGAGCAGAGTGGGGCTGCTGCTCTGGCTGCATTCTGCAGGGTTGGGGAGCAGGCTGAGAATTTATGATGCTTGGAGGAACATGCAGGAAAAAGGAAGCCTGTTTTGTTTTGCAGCTGGCTGATGCTGAAAACATCTCTTTGGTATTGGGTCCAACTTTCCTCTCTCTCCTCTCTACCTGTCAATCTCCACTCTAATAGAACCTTTTCCCAGCTCCTAGGTGACTGGGCTGTCATGAAGTTTCCTAACTGTGGTGAATTTCCTTCACCTGTTTTTGATAGAGGGCCTGGCCCCTGCACTTTCTGAGGGCTCTAAGCTCACCTCTCCATCCTTCCTTTCAGTGGATTTGCAAGTTAAAGGGTTAGTTCTTTTGATCTTGAGTCAACTCATACCTTACCACACTCTCAAGAAGCAGCCCCTTAATCTTTCTTCGGTCTCACCTCTTTGAGAATCTAATAAAACATTTCTGTAGAAAGAAGTTCAGGAAGCCTGTCTTTAAATCCTACTAAATACTTTCTCCAACCTTTGAATTAAGCATTACTCATGGTAGTCTCACAATTGAGAACATAAAAGTATTTTTCAATTGTGAAAATCCTGTCATATGATTTGCATCTTGGGTATACCATATTTTCAGACACACACACACACACATATATATATATATACACACATACACACACACATACATGCACACACATATGTATTTGACTTTGGGAATTTTCTGTCACCTCTTTACATCTCCACCTGGGAACATTTTCACCAGGAGGACCACCAGATTTGACAAAGCGGGCATGAAGCAAGGAAATAATGTGAAGCTCAGGGAAGAGGTTGTGTGTGTATATTTGTGTTTCAAGATACAGAAGAGCAGCTAAAACACCACCACCACCCCTCACCCTCACCCCCTATTTTCCCCAACTCTTGGCTCTTTGCTTCCCACAAATTCTTACTTGTGTAAGACTGTGGAAAATATTCACAAATAGTTTAATAACATGGGAATCTCCCTACTGCATATCACTTTTGCTAATTTCTCACCTTACCTTCTGCTTGAACATAGCTGTAATAAACTCAATACTTCTGGATAGTGCCACAGTCAAATAGTAGATTTTGATCCAAGCAAAGAACGGTCATTTTGAACTCTGAGTTCCGGGCCCCAAGAAGCCTGTAACTCACTTTAGATATTTAATAATAATATTATAATAGCAACAAGACAAAACAATGAGCTTTTCTATTGCCTAAGATAATCTACTCGTATTTCTAGACCTTTGTCAACAGCACCCAGGCATGAATGAAAACAATAATAACATTCAGTACAATCAATGAGAATCCTATCAATGTCACTGCATTTACACTGTTCCCGTTTAATTGCATATGTTACAGTAAAATGACTGTTGTGGTCAAAGAAAGCAAATGTAAAAATGTTTCAATAAACTTTACATCACTGTACAACCCAAAGCTGGGTTTAATGTGGTGGGGACTGCTTTCAGTAACATCATAAAGCAGATGTCTGGAATTGCTGCAAACTGCAATTTGGCCTACAATCCAAAGTCTTAACCCAACAAAGAAGATGTAATGTTTCAGGAACCTTTTCCAAACAAAAAAAAAAGGACCCTGGCTATCCTGACTACTTTGAAGAGGTCACTATTTTTTTCCCTTGCATATTAAGAGAACAAATGTTTATGAAGTAGTAAAATTTCATTGGATAGTTTTACACTAGCACAATGTAGTTTCATAAATACTGATAACTATTACTGTTTAGACTTACTTTTTATATAATTGACATTGCCAGAGTAATAATTGAGAAGTTGATTAAAAATGTCAAGAAAGCAACATTGACCATTTTTTTAGGGGGATGGAGTAAGTGGGGTGTCTTGGAGACCATTATTGCGCTGCTAGCATTGGTCTTGCGCCAGCACCACTTAACTTTCTGCACATGGCACCAAGCGCCAGACTTTTCTGCCTCGATACCCCACTGTGTAGGGACTATTGACCATGTTTTATTCATCTCTTTATGAAACACCCACTAACCATCCTGACTGAAACTTCACTTTTCTCCAAACTCATTTCCAATCATCTTTCAGGCTATTCCAACACTCACCTTTCCCAGTTCAGCATGAAGTATTAAAACAATGGAACTTAAAAGATAATTAGTCTATAATAAAGCTTAATTGAGTTTTTCAATTTTGTACAATTTTTTTCTCATTCACAATGGGTCAGAAGCATTTCCCCATATAATGCTACTCATTACAAGATCCTAATTACATTTGGGATTTCATAGCCTTGTATAACAACTGTCATCTTGTCATAAAACATTATATATAAAACATTATGCAACACGGACACCCTTCGGAGAGGCCGCACATCACTTCCACCATCTCTTGTCTAACACACTGGACATAAGTTAACATTGTTTTCTTTCTTTTCTATAAAAATAGTATATGTTTAATAACTTTCATGAATGTTTTCAAAATGACCAAAATAAATTAAACACATATAACTTCTTTGCCTTAAAATCTTGACGAAATGAATCTTTTGACTTTTATTAATAGTAAAAATAAACTGTGGGGGAAAGGCACTAATTTAAGATTTTAAATGATGCATTGAAAGTACTTTTGGATGTGATGGGGACAAAAGGGGGACAACTGTAATTGAACAACAATTTAAAAAAAATTAAAAAACTAGTTTTGGATAAACAACACAGACAGCACTGTAAAATGAAGTACATATCTATTTGTTAATAAATTCATTAACATCTACAACCATGAGTCTGTTAATAAAAATGAAAAATAAAAATTGGTACAATCATTAATTCTGCATTTGAGTGTATGAATTTGATTAGTGGGAGCCTTAAATACCATAGGATCTCACCTTTAACTGCAACATAATCAACAAAAGAAAAAAGCAAACGCAATATAACCAGAGTCATTGAAAATAAGAACAATCTAACAATAGCCAGAAGGGAGGGGGGAGGGGACAGAGGGGAGAAGGATTTTCAGGAACTACTGTAAAGGACACACGGACAAAACCCAGGGGGAGGGTGGAAGCAAGGGAGGGAGGTTGGTTTGGAGGGAGTGGGGGGAAGGGTGGGGAGAAAATACAGACAACTGTAATTGAACAACAGTAAAAAAAGTAGAAAGCTCCATAGATATTATATAATTCTCCTTCAATAAAGTCAGCTGGGGGGATTAACTGGAATTTATTATGACAGGTAAAGGAACCATGAAATAGAGACAGTAGATTTCCTGGTGGCGTAAGAAGCTACAGACAGTTTTTGGGCATTATATCTTTTAATTTACAGTACACTTTCAACATCTTATCTTTCACTTCAACATCTGCAAAGGATATTCCTCCAAATGATAGGACAGATGGTTAAACAACATTCAAGGAAAGCCTTTCACATGAAGATTGTGTAAAATGCTATCATGTAGATAATTCTGGCAAATTACATTATTGACCTTCATCATATACAAAAATAACAGCCTTTAAAAAATGCAATGATGGGCAATTGTAGTCTATATTTTTGTAGGAATAATAACTTTGAATGTCCATGTGCTACCACTGTGGCAAACATAGAGCTAAGGCCTTCATTTTTGTTATCTCCACCATATGAGGTTATAACATTACCTCTTCTGAGAGGAGAAAACTGACTCAGAGGACATTAAATTATTTGCCCCAAATTAGAGAGCTAATGCAGGTCTCCCTCAGTCACTACAAATAGGTATAGTACTAAAAAATAAAATGATTTGAAAATGCTTGTGTCTCAGTTATCTTTTTATCTAAATTCTTTCTTTGTTGCAATGTAATCCTGTAAGGCATCAGGACCTTAGTGCATTGGTTTACTGTACATTAAAGAGATGAACAAATCCTCGTACCAACAAGCTGATGAGAGCATCCCGGTTAGATGGGAACCTGCACTTCCATTATTCTCCATTCATCCTGGGAGAGTGGGCCCATCTGGCATCTGTGCATTAAATAAGTCAGTTGCATAATCTTCATCAAGCCATTTGCCTTTATTTTCTTGTGGCAACTGGTTTCCAGAAACAAAATACCTTCTCTGAAATCACCCGGCATAAAGCTCTGAGTTCATTACGCTCAGCAGCGTTGCTGCTGTTGGATTTACGTATCACAGCCTATTCTTATCTATCCCATTTATATGCCTTATTTTGGTATTATTTTCCATGCCAACAACACGGAAGTCAAGTTAAGCACTATTTAGCCACCTGAGAAACTCTACATTTCAAGCAATAGATATCTGCCTCTCATTTAGGGGGTGGGGCGAAGAGCTGGTATTAAGTTGGAGTTCTAGGGTAGACTGACTTCCGGCTCCACACCCCTCCCTCTATCCCCACCCTTTGCCATATAACCCTGTAGACCCTCCCATTCTGACTCCAGGCTCACCCATGCGACTTGCTTGGAGAATGGCATGCCAGAGATGGGCTTGGAAAGCATGTGTGCAATTGGTCCTGTCCTTATGCCTTCCCTTCTACAATCACCAGGAGAACATGCTTGACATCGATTGCAGGAACTTCAGTTGCCCCAGTTATTAGCCTGACATGTGACAGAGCCTAACGAAGATCAGCAGGACCTCCTAGCTGACCCCTAGCTGATTCCAGGTGTACAGGCAATAAACACTTATTGTTCTATGCTACTTAGGTTTTGTGGTTGTTGGCTATTCAGCAAAAACTGACTGATACATGGCCCATCAGTCTAGGCCAAAGCTATGTGTACTGTCTAAATGCCCACAGTAATTTGAATCAAGAAACTTCAAGAGAGACATAACTATGTGTGGTGGACATGTCCTTATGTGGCCTCCATAATTCCCACTCCATACTATTCATAACTTTGTATAATTCTCTCTCCTTGAGTGTAGGCAAGACTTGTGACCTGCTTCTAACTAACAGATACCGCAAAGGAGAAAGATCTTATCTTCTTTATCATTCCTGTGATATTACATTATATGGCAAAGGTGAAGGGAGTTTACAGATATAACTAAAGTCCCTAATCAGTTGACTCTGAGTTAATCAAAAGAAAAATTATCTGGGTAGGTGCGAGCTAATCAGGTAAGCTCTTCAAGGGGTTTAGAGGTGAGAGACTTGAAGTAGCAAAGTATCTCTCTCTCTCTTTCTAGCTTCCACGAATTTCACAACCCTAATGAAATAAATTCTGACAGCAACCTGAGGGAGCTAAGTGAATTCTTCTTTAATTGGACTTCCAGATGAGAATTTGGCCCAGCCGACATTTTTATTTCAACCATATGGACCCTAAGAAGACGACCCAGTGAAACTGTGCCCAGACTCCTGACCCATGGAAACTAAAATAATAACTGGGTGTTGTTAAATTTAAGCTGCTAAGTTTTGGAAATGTTCTTACACAACAATACAAAACTGATATAATTTTTCCTTGATTGAGCAAAAACAACTTCAGATAAATATAACATTCCTTATGTGGGCTAATAAGCAACTTTTAAGTATAAAATGGCTCCAAATGTTTCTTTTTCTGGTTACATTATTTGCTCATCAACAGGCGTTGCTCCTATCAATCCTCTCTGTGTTTTCAGAGAACTTTCTCTGGTTTTGAGTCTGACACAATCCTTATTGATCCCAGTTATTTTTTTTTTTTGTAACAAATCATCCCTTCATTTTGTATCTGCTGTTCTCAGACCTTCGTGATGTCCTTTTGTGATTGTCTTGGTATTTCTGACCATCTTTTGAATGTCATCTTTTTTAAGTGAATGTTTGATACAATCTCTGGTAAGATTTTCATAAAAGCTTCCAAGCCTGGCCAATTAGGAAGTGGAAGGGCAGAGGGTTGAGGGGAAGATTGGAAAAGGGGATATGTGGAAGACAGGAGGAACCATTTGTTGGGCATGGGTCATTTATACTTTAGTCACTTAGAAGTGGAGTCTTTTGGAGTGTCTCTTTTAAGTAAACTTAAATCAAATTTTTATTTCAAGCATCATGTACCTCAGATTTACTTCTGCTAGGAAAGAACAGTGTAGGTAAGAGAGAATAGGTTTATACAATAAGAGAACATTAAGTTGATATGGATTTATTTAAAGTATTTCTTTGTTGAAATGGTTTCTACTTCGATATATTCTATTTTTATTTGTTAAAGAAGTTTTAAACTTGCTCTCCTGAAATGTCAATTCTTTTCATCCTTTGCCATTTACTCAAGTCAAATTAAATAACTGTGGGTGGGGAGGAGTGTTTACTCGGTTATCGTCTTTCTAGCCAGCTACTGCCCTGTGAGATCATTGAATTGTCTCCAATATCTAACAGCTGGTGGGCCTCAGCGAGAGAGAGGCCTCTCTGTGTTTCAAGTAAGGTCTGCAGTTCTTCCCAGGTGGAGGCCAATTAGTAACATTTCAAATGATGGCCCTGCTCTCCTTTGAATGAGACCAGGTATCTGGTGTTCTTTGGCTATTCATTTTATTAAATCATTTTCTTTAAAAAAATTGTGACCAGAGGGTAGAGGGGAGGGAATTTCAGGGGAAAAGGGGAAGGGTTTACAGGAACAAGTATAAAGGACACATGGACAAAAACTAGGGGAGTGGAAATGGGAGGGAGGTGGGGAGGGCTGGGATGGGAGTAAAAGATAGAAAATTGTACTTGAACAACAATTAAAATAAAATTTAAAAATAAATAAACAAATCAAGAAAAAAATTGTGAAATAATACTTAGAAAAGTACATAAAATTAAATGTATGATATAACCATGAAGTAACCAGAATATAACCAGAAAATGCTGTTAATCCCATGAACCACCATGTATTTCTTCCCAGTGGTGCCACTCCCCTCCCATCCCAGAGGTAATCAACATCCTAACTTTTATTTATAGTTTTTCACCTATATATGCATCTGTAAACAAAAGTTTGTTTTTACCTTTAACTTATGAATATATAAATTAAATCATACTGCATATATTCTTTCTTTTCCTGCCTCTTTCTCTTAACAATAGTTTGTAAGATTCATCCAGTGGTTTACTAGAGATAATTAATTTTCATTATTATTTGGACACTTATTTTTACTAGTACAGTACAAGTGAGTGCTATCATCTTGTTGGTTATAAAAGGCAGGCCAGTAAATATTGTGCATTCTTTGTCTTCCCTTGATGTTTAAATTCAGAAATAAAGTCTAATCAGAAAACAGTCATGAGACAGAGAAATCAATAGGGTGTGCGATACTCACTAACAACATTGGCTTGTCCAGTGAATATGGTATACTGGAGCTCATAGGAAACCACACTGAATTCATCATCAGAGGTCCAGTGAACAGTGATGGTGTCATAGGAAGCCGTGCAGAGCTCTTCTCTAATTGTGGGAGGGTTGGGAGCTGTGGGCATCAAGAATGTTCATCAGTGGAGAAGCATTCACTTCTCAGATACATTTAACAGATTTTTGACAGTCAAAGAAGGCCTTTCTGAACAGGTCCATCGGGACTATTATCTTAGAGATGGTGACCCCAATCCAAACAACATTTGGTAGGTTTGTTATGTGTGATTTTAATCAGGACTGTGACTTCAAACTGCCAGTGTGAACTTACTTTTATTTGCCCTGAAAGCATGTTTAGAAAATTAAGTAAACAATACTGTCTCATCCATGAAAAAAACATGTTAAACAAAAAAGTAAACAGGACTTCCAGTCAAGATGGAGGTGTAGGTAAATGCGGCTTGCCTCCTCTCACAACCACATCAAAATTATAGCTAAACTACAGAACAATTTCACTCAGAACTGTCAAAAAATTGAGCTGTATGGAAGTCTGACAACTAAGGAATTAAAGAAACCACATTCATCCAGATGGGTAGGAGGAGTAGAAGGGTGGACACATAGAGACATGGAATCGGCTGGTCCTAAACCCACATATGGTGGAAATAAAATGGAGGGATATCTCAGGAGCGAGGGATCCTAGCCCCACACCAGACCACCTAGCCCAGAGTTCCAGTGCCAGGAAGATAAGTTGTCATAACTTCTGGCTGTAAAAACCAGTGGGGGTTGAGTCAGTGAAAGAAACTGCAGGATTCTCAGGCATCTCCTTTTGGAGGGCTCCACACACTCCCTTACTAAGACTCACTCCCTCAGCACCACAGAGGCACCTTGAAGGGCACCAGTGGCATACAGGGAGGAACTGAAATGTCTGGCATCATAGGGAGAGCTGGGGGACAGCTTCCTCCCAGAACCACAGATAGCAGCCATTGTTCCTTTTCTGAGCCCTCCCTCACACAGAGCCACAAAGTGGCGTCACCATATCTGAGTCTCCATCAACCTAGTTCACATGGAAAACCCTGCCCTGATGATTACCTAAGGCTCTGCCCCATCCAACCTACAGGCCCACCCAAGCTAGTAATGGTGGCTTTTCCATATGAAGAACTGGGCTAAATGCAGGCTTCAGACCTTCCTAAATACACTGAAATAAGCAATAGCTCAGCCCAGACCCCATACCTTTCATTGAGTGCCCCCAGGCTTGGCACTAGCAGCCATCTGCAGGTTACTTTATAGCTTATGCCAAGGGGCCCCAGACAGAACACAGGTGGAGGCTGACCTTTGCCTGCACCACCCAGGAAACCCTAGAGCCTGCATACCCAGTGGACAGTTACAGACCATGTTGGAGCACCACCACCCAACCACCTCCATAAGTCACGGAGGAAGGTGACTGTTGGCCAGGGGTCACAGATAGTCCTATCAGCTGTCTGGCCTGGGAAAATCCCTCTTATTGACCTGCTGACAGTAATCAAGACTCATTTGCAAGAGGAGGGTGTATGCAGCCCACATGAAGGGCGCACCTTGAGTACCCAGCTTGGAGATAAAGAAGGCTGTGCCATTGGTCCAATAGGACACCTACTATTATTAGGCCACACTATTAAGACAGGGAGTCATAGCAGCTCTACCTAGTACATAGAAACAAACACAGGGAGGCTGCCAAAATTAGGAGATAAATATGGCCCAAATAAAAGGACAGAACAAAACTCCAGAAAAAGAACTAAACAAAAGAGAGATAAGCAATCTATCACATTCAGAGTTCGAAACACTGGTTATAAGGATGCTCAAGGAACACAGTGGGTACTCCAACAGCATAAAATAATCCAATCAGGAATGAAGGAGACAGCAATTGAAATAAAGAACAATTTACAGGGAATCAACAGCAGAGTGGATGAAGCTGAGAATCAAACCAATGATATGGAACATAAGGAAGCTAAAGACATCTAGTCAGTACAGCAAGAAAATATAATCCAAAAAATCGAGGATAGTGTAAGAAGCCTCTGGGACAACTTCAAGTATTCCAACATTTGCATCATCCTATGAAGGATGAAGGAGAACCAGAAGGAGAAGAGAAAGAACAAGAAATTGGAAAAATATTTGAAAAAACAATGAAAGTAAACTTCCCCAATTTGGTGAAGGAAATAGACAAGTGCAGGAAGCACAGAGAATCCTAAACAAGATGGATACAAAGAGGCCCACTCCAAGACACATCATAATTAAAATGCCAAAGGTTAAAGATAAAGAGAGGATCTTAAGAGCTGCAAAAGAAAAGCAGAGAGTTACTTACAAAGGAGTTCCCATCAGACTGTCAGCTCATTTCAGAAAAGAAACTTTGGAGGCTAGGAGGGATTGGTAAGGAATATTCAAAATTATGAAAAGCAAGGACCTACAACCTAGATTATTCTATCCGGCAAAGCTATCATTTAGAATGGAAAGGCAGATAAAGTGCTTCCTAGACAAGGTAAAGCTCAAGGAGTTCATAATCATCAAGACATTATTACATGAAATGTTAAAGGGACTTAAGAAAACAAAAAATTAAAACTATGAACATTAAAATGGAAATAAATACATAAATGTCAACAACTGACTCTAAAAACCAAACTAAGGAAACAAGCAGAACAGAGACAGAATGACAGATATGGAGAACATTGGGATGGCAGTCAGAGGGGACGGGGGTCTAGGGGAGAATTGGGGAAAAATGAAGGGATTAAGAAGTACAAATTGGTAGTTACAGAATAGCCAGTGGGAGGTTAAGGACAGTATAGTAAATGGAGTTGCCAAAGAACTTATACCCATGACCCATGGACAGGAACAAAAGAGGGGGAATTACCAGAGGGAGTAGGGAGTGCTGGGTAGAGGGTCAAAAAGAGGGAAAAATTGGGACAACTGTAATAGCATAATCAATACAATTTTAAAAACTAATCAAGATAAACTTTTGTAATTTCATCCACTTGGTGGGGTATGAAAAACTTTTTTGGTAAAAGGTATATGGTAAATATTTTAGAATTTATGCCTTCTGATGCAATACCTTAACTTTGCCTTAGCATCATGAAAACAGCCAATTTGAACTCAAATGGACATAGCCATGTTCCAGTGAAACTTTATTTACATAAACAAGTGAGGACTAGATTTGACCTGGGAGCCAAAGCTTGCCAACCTTGGAGCCATGTGATGCCATATAATTTATTTTTTAATTTTAATAAAACATCACTGGCCAGGAAGCTCAGTTAGTTAGAATGTTGTCCCAACGTGCCAAGGTTGTGGGTTTGATCCCTGGTCAGAGCACACACAACAATCAACCAATGAATACATGGATAAGCAGAACAACTAATCAATGTCTCTTTCTCTCCCTCTGACTTATTCCTCTCTCTCTAAAATATCAATAAAAAATTAAATTAAAAAAAATAAAACAGAAATGAAAGAAGAATTACCTAACTTGATAGACTAAACTCAGTTCCAAAGTAAACATTATGTCTAGTGTGGAAAGGGTATCTGCTAACTCTACTATTATTAGCATGTTACTATTTTTTTTATTTTATTGAATTTATTGAGGTGACATTGGTTAATAAAATTATATGGGTTTCAAGTGTACAATTCTATAATACAGTTTTACATTTAAAATGGCACCTAATTGGAATAATAGCAGAATTTGTTATCCCATAATAAATAAGCCAAATAATTGTTTGAAGATTTTCTTTCATTAAATATTTTGATTCCTTATAAAAAAACTTATTAGTGTGGTCCTATTTTCTTCTCACTTTTCAATTTATAGGTGGTATTTCAAATTAAGAACAAGATTAACAATCCATCGTATCTAAGAAGTACATTTTCCTTCCCCAAGGAAAACATGGTTCTTTGACATTTGGTTAACTTTATCACTGGTGAAGGCTGCTGTTTTATGTCTTAAACACATTCTGGAGCAGAGAAGTCTAAATCCCCTACCAAAATAATGATTTTAAGTTGACTTCTACTGGACTGATTTCAGTAACTGGTTTTATGAGAAGAGTTTGTGAGCAAGAAAAAGACTAGGGAATAAGTGCTTTGCATTGGCAATAATATTTTAGATCAGGGGTTCGCAAACTATGTCTTTGGGTCAAATCTGGCCCACTGCCTGTTTTTGTAAGTAAAGTTTTATTGGAACACAGCCATGCCCATTCATTTATGTATTGTCTATGGCTGCTTTTGTGTAATGGCAGAGTTGAGTTAGCTGTAACCATGTCTTGTACAGCCTAAAATATTTGCCATCTGGCCCTTTACAGTTAATGTTTGCCGACTGCTGGTTTAGAGAATGAATCCAGGCCTTTATTTCCACTCTCTGTACACCAGAACCTAACTTCAGATTGAGAGCTGTTGGGGCAGGGGAGGAGGTTGGGGAGCTGGGTAAAAAAAAGGCGAATGGATGAAATATATACATGACACATAGATACAGACGGCAGTATGGTGATAGCTAAAGGGAAAGGGGGTAAGGGGAGGTGAAAGTGGGGAAGAGGGGTACAAATGGTGGCATGAGTGCACGATGCAGTGTGCAGATGATGTTTTATTGAATTTTACCCTTGAAGTCTGTGTGGTTTTATTAATCAATGTCATCACAGTAAATTCAATAAAAAAGAACCTAACTTCAAAAGGAGAAACATATCTGCATTCTACAGGTTAGTGGCAACCTTTGCTTACACGATCATGGAGTTTGTTTATGCTCTAAACTTTGATTAGGATCCATGAGTTCTCAACAAATCCAAAGAGGTGGAGAAAGTTTATGAAAATGGTAAATTTAAAACTCTGATTATTTTAATATTCTTCACTCTGCCACCTGAAGACACCCGGGACAAGTATCATGAAACAAATGACTTTTATGACTGCTGTATAAAGTCAATTAGCCCAGCTTTGTCTATTGGTCATTGAATACCTACATGCGGCAGGCAGTGCATCAAGTTGTATATTACAATAAGAGGGCTCTACAGAGCCCTTAAAGCATTCCTTCTGGAATATATATTTATACATTTGTCTCCTGAAGTAACCACATGCAAGATACAATGTTGTGTGCAGTGACTTTGATGTGGATGAATCAGGGACAGCATTCAGAAGATGCATTCTGTGGCGGAGGCCCAGCTGCATCGTAAAACATGCTTATTGTCTGTGTGGTCCCTATTAGTGTGGGGTCATCCTGCATGGATCAGTGAGAAATACTCATTCTCTCATAATCTAAATAGTTCATTGATTTATTTCTCCATCAACCATTGTGAAAAGATTTTGTTCTTTCTGCATTGCGATATATGATTAAACGTAAAGAAAACTTATGTCCAAAATAGGCAAGTAGCTGTGAGACACATGGCAGTAGCTGCAGTCATGGAGGAAATGTCACCTCTCTGGGTTATTAACTTGACATACCACTTAGAGGCATGTCACAGGGGGGGGGAAATCTTGTTTTTACAGGCAGGCAGGCTAACCCTGTTTTGATTAGAAACCCAATGGGTATGTCCTGAAAAGTCAATACCCAATTTACTGTAAATGAGAACAGGAGCATGCTGCCAATTTCAATATTCACAGCATCAGTACCAGAAGTAGGATTTTCTTGCCTCTATCATAAACACGACACAAGGAATGGTGGGCTAATACTCCACAAACACTTCATTTCCTGCTTACAAATGTCTGATAAACTATTTTGACTTGGCAATATCAGCCAAGCATCATATGTTATGGCCAGAATTGATGTTATGTCTAGGAATGGGCCAAATTTGTATTTGAAGTTGACAGCTAAGAAGGCATAATAGCAGGTACCCCATATGGTCTTTAGTTTGGCATAAACAGCCATTGGGATGATATATGGTGTTCATGTTACTCGTCAGTACAAACGACTTTCACAATTTCCCCTTTAATCAGCACTTGGGCATTCACATGAAGATCAGAATGGGCGTCACTGAAATACTATTAAACAGCTGTTGAGACATGGGGAGGACACACTCTTGTCAATAAGACGCTGACTTTGTGCAGAGTGGCCATGAGCCCAGCCAGATATTTTTTCAGTCTTTTCAGCTCTTGGGCATGACCTTGTAAGATGAATCTGATCCATAAGACACAAGTGGAAGTCTGCTAGATGGGTCTTCTGAACAAGTTTTTTGTTTTCCTGATAAACAAAGACAAACTTGGCTGACAGGTTTTTTTTTTTTTTGTCATCATTTCCCCTCTTCCCTTCTCTTTTTGTGTATAACTTGAGGATAGTACTTGGAGGTAGAATCATCATGTTGTAATCATGTGGCCAAAAGGCAACACAATGAAGGTGGCAGAGCAGAAAAAGAGAAAGCCTGGGGTCCCAGGTCATCACTGAACTGCTGCCCAGCCTTAGATCACATGCCTCTGTTCTCCTGTTTCTTGATATGAACACTCCTTGATGGCTTTAGTCACTGCTAACTTGATTTTCTGTTGTTGCAACATACTCGTTGCCAACTGATATAAAAAAACAAAGGAGATTTTTAACAGGATGCCATCATGAACAACAGCTCAGTCAGAGAAATTCCCACACCTGGACTGTCAAAGATATTAGCCACAGACTACACGTGGCTCTTTAAATTTTTATTAAATTTAATAAAATTAAATAAAAGTAAAAACTCACTATCCACATTTCAAGTTTTCCACAGTCCCATGAGGCTAGCAGCTACCATATCAGACAGCACAAACACAGAATGTTTCCCATAAAGTGTTAGTAGATCATGTTAGTTTACATAGATCTCAGAGTTAAAAGCTTAAAAAGGATAGCATTATCTTCAGAAATACTTGAAACCAAGTTTGACTCTTTATGGTAAATGTTTTGTGAGTTGATTTCTTTCTTCTCTAGTATCAGTGGTATAGTTTGAAAGAAAAGAATGACATAAGAAGTTTGCAGGATGGCTTGCCTCCCTTGTCAATGCAGAAAGGCTGAAAATAGCACCTCAGGTCCTTGCAAAGAAAAAACTGATCTGGGTACAGTGCTCCTTGAATATAGAACTCCTTGCTTTCTAAGCAGACTGTAAAAACAAATATCACACACTGCTTCCTCTCTCCTGTTCTGCTTTCCTGCAAGCAACACAAGCCGACGCTGCTCGGAGTTAGGGAGGCGGTCTCTCCACGGCTCCACAGCCTGAGCCGAGTGCACATCCGGCTTCACCGTATCCACAGAACTTCCTGCAGTCATAGGTGCTCGTGGCTTTGGCTAACACAGCAAGGTCATCTAAACAGTCCATATTCTACTAGTGAATGTTTTCAGTTCCCACTTTAGAGGTTAACAGCAAATAAAAGTTTGGAAGCATGGTTAAGAATGGGAACAGCCTGAGGTTTTCATTTATAATTGTTCCTTTGGTTTTTTAAGCTTGCCCCTCCCCAACCATACCTATCAGAAAGCTCAGGATTGAAACATGGCACCAGCAATTCAAACGTGATCTGGAGAATGTTTGCCATGGTGACCTCTGCCAAGATAAAATTCCTTCTTTTACTAGAAAGAACAGAAGTCTTTGGAGTCTGTACACACCCAAGACGAATCCTGATTCTGTTACTCCCTAGCTATCTGACCTCTGGAAGATAGATGACCTCCATCATTTGCAAAATGAGGATTATAATATTCCAATTTGAAGTTACAAAGATTAAACAAGGTCGCAGACACAAAGAACTGGAGCAAGGTGATGTTAGCATCAAAGTTAGCTATCATTTTTTTTTTTCTCTGCCAAGGCACTGTGTCAGATGCCTTGCTGATACAAAATGGAAAACAGCCACGCTACATTCTGCATCCCTTCGATGCGCAACAAGGCTCTTATTTGTATTGCCCACACTCTGAGAGTGAGAGTGGTAGTAAGCATGCGTTTAATGACTGACATTCTCTTTTTTCCTGCATCCTCAATTAGTCTTGGACTATGTTGTTTGGTTGGAAAAAAAGAGAGCACCAGAAATTGTTTCCAGGAACAGTAGACTCCATTCCTAAAGCAAAAGCCTCCATCTCTGGTTTTTAGGGAATTGATTTGGTGGCAAAGTACTTGTATCACTGAATATATACAATATCAAAAGAAAAAAGAAAAACCTCACGAAGATGATACCTGTAAGGTAATCCAGACATTCAAGCAATTTCTTCTCCCGGGAAAAATCTAAGGCAAAGGTGTCGAATGTGTCGTTGAGGTTGATTTCAGGAATTAGAACCTGGGATGATGCAGTTGCCATGGAGACTCTGTAATTTAAACAAAACAACTTTTTAGAAACGCCAAGGTGGCTTCCAGTCTGTGTCCATCGGAATGAAAAAAACCCACAGAAAAGAAATATCATTTAAAAATAGTGCAATTTTTACATGTGAGCCATAAAAAGACAGCGCAACACAGCAACACAATGCAAATGAACTCAGGTTTAAAGAAAAGGCAAAGGAACGGGAAAAACAGCACCATGGCTTCCCCCTTCCTTTTTACTATGGAGGGTGGGAATTCCCCAAGGAGGGAAAAGAATATTCATATTTCGTGCTGCTGTGTATTGAACAGCCTGGTCCCGTCACATCTAACCCCAGGAAGAAGCACATAGCTGCAGGCATTTCTTCACACATCTGTCTGGGAAACTGTTTGTTCCTCTCAGACCCGACCATGCTCCACTTCAAAGAGGAGTCTCCAAAATTTCAAACTGCATAAAAGGCAAAGTGAAGATTAAAACAGAATGTTTCCAGATATTGGATTAGTTTAATCAATTACTAGCCTCTCTCTAAAATAAACATTAAAAAAGGAGTTCTTGTCTGGCTCATTTTTATTCTCCTTGCATTCATTTTCTTGTACCATATTCCCAGCAGATGGCATGGAAAATATTCATGAGCTTTCTCACAAATTCCCCCCCTGGACGTATGGTTTCTCCTTTTCATTTAGGGTTGCTGGTTATACTGCTCATTTACAAACCATAAAGCAAGGTATTGGTAAGTATCAATCTTCTGCTATGGACTCTCAAGTTGATTAGTCAGAACATTTTGACTAATTAAAACAGCAAGTGATTCTCTTAAAAACAAGAAAATTGTGGCATGATATAAACCGGCTTATAAGTATGTCAAACTGTACCAAACTCATAATCTTGTGATTTGGGTATTTTGTTAAGTTTGGTAAATACCACCAAGTACTGACTATGTGTAGTAGGATATTATGTAGGGTGCTGGGAATTTTTGAGCAAAGAAACAATGTTGAAATGATTTAGCTCTAAATCTAGTTACCAATTTTCTAATTAAGGGCATTGATACTTATTTATACAAGGCCACAAAGATACCTGGCAGAAGCCAGGAGGAGAATTCCAGGCCTTTACTCTTCCATTTAATCTAGAAAAAGGTCAGTCTGGATACCCCAAAAGATATATCTCCTTTTACATTTCCTAATGGCTTTTACAGCTTTGGATTTTATAAAGACAATATATCTTGGCTATAAAAATTACACTTGTGAGTACATCCATGCAACAGAATATGATTCATCCATGAAAAAGAATGAAGTAGTGCCCTGGCTGGTGTGGCTCAGTGGATTGAGTGCCGGCCTGTGAACCAAGGAGCTGCTGGTTTGATTCTTAGCCTAGGGTGCATGCCTGGGTTGCGGGCCAGGTCCCCAGTTGGGGGCATGTGAGAGGCCACCACACATTGATGTTTCTCTCCCTCTCTTACTCTCTTCCTTTCCCTCTCTCTAAAAATAAATAAAATCTTTTAAAAAGCTTAAAAAAAAGAAATGAAGTACTGAGACGTGCTACAAAGTAGATGAACCTTGGAAACATACTAAGTGAAAGAAAGGGGCCAAACACAAGGGGCCACACATTATGTGATCCATTTGGATGAAATATCCAGAAAAAGCAATCTCATAGAGATAAGGAGCGGACTGGTGGCTGCCGGGGGCTGGGGTCAGGAGGCCCTGTAGAGTGACTGCTCCTAGGTGTGGGGTGGTGAAAATATTTTGGAATGTTAATGTACTAGATGCCACTGAACTGTACATATTAAAATGGTTAATTTTGCCAGGTGAATTTTACCTCAGTAAAAACTTACACCTATGAAATGCTCAAAATCCTTACAAATCACATTCTTATAACTGCATTCTATATGCAATTTAAAAGTTTCTATAATTTCTGGAGCATTTTCAGTGCTGCAATGGGAGAGAAGTAGAGAAAAAAATTAACAATGGAATAGACATTGGGACCCAAAAGAAAAGTTTCAAGTGTTTAGATATGAGTAGACTTACCATGTGACCCTTTCACCAAGAAGCAGTGAATACCAGAGTTTTGATTTTGTTTGCTAGATATTGCACCAAAGGGAACTGGGCTAATTATTGTGTCTAATGACTATTAATTTGAACTAATGGACAAAGGTATAGTTGTTAGGTATTTTTTTTCATAGATGGTCAAACTGTATTTAAAAATGCTTTCCTTATGACCCACCCATAAACAGAAAAACTCCTAAAACTCAAAGAGATCCTAGGATTGTTCAACAAATATTCAACAAATACCAAGCCCTTAAAGTATGCCATGTACTGAAGAGTCCAAAATATCTGCAACAATGCAGAAAAGTTGAAAGAAATTCTATACACCTGAAATTAATATAAAATAATATTGACTGTAAACTCTAACTGAAAAATAAAATTAAATCAAGAAATGCTATAGTGCTATTGGAACTTTTCAAATAAAAATTTCAAAGTGAAACCCTAACTCATTCTGTTTCATAATGAACAGTAGGGAGAATTGTAATAAGTTATTATGAAACAAGCGCCTAACTTTCGATTGTATCACCCTGCCAACGCACCTGTGGGAGATCTTGTGCTCAACAGGTGACAGTCCCAATTGCTCTGAGCAAATAAACTTCCCTTAGCACTTTTTTCCTGTGCAATGGCAGAAGCCTCTGTATAGTCCCATCCAAAATAGATTTTATTCCTAGGTTTCTCCTGGTTCTACGGTCCACAAACAATTAAATACAACATGCTTTGGTCAAATGACACTGTTAAAAATGCTTCCCATTTTGATGGTGGGAACTTTGGGGAGTGGGAATGGAAAGGATAAAGGTTCCTAGGCCTGGGAGGCAAAGACTGACAGCAAGACTCTTTGGAGATTACTGCAGCTCTTAACACCAACGCATTTTTTTGATGGAAGGAAAGATATTTATATTTGGCTACAATTTCAAATTCTTAAATTGGAATGACAGGCAAGGGGAGAGCTGCCAAATTCAACATTTTAGGCCATGTTTTTATTTCCCAAATCCTTGCAGCCCATCTTCTGGTCTTTCAGATAGGTTGCCAAAATCCACCTGGGCCATCAGTGTATGCCATTTTCTCAATGCCTTGCTTTTACACTCGTGTGTGTGTGTGTGTGTGTGTGTGTGTGTGTGTATGCTGTGGGTATGTGTTTTAAACTCTTAACATATTGGGGCAAATAAGGGCATTGTGCCACAGTTGGAGGCTTAAGAGGGTGAGCTACACATTACTCCCTGTTCCTATGTCCATTTCAATGCCCTTACTTTCCAAGACACTGGGCTGCTAGCAGGCACATGGGGCTACTTTTCCAGAAGGTGGATATGTCTAGAGCTACAGTGCTCACAGGGTTTCTGCAAACTAGCAGATGCCAGAGGAAGATGCTCTGCCCTTCCCACCTAATATGCACTCCTCACCCTGTGCCCAACCCCTGACAATGGCACGTAACTGGGCCTCTGTTGGGGGGGAGCTCTTAGATGCACATCAGCATGGTAAAACCTGGTAAGGTCCCACAGAAACAAAATGTGGCTTCTTTTGGTCAGCTCAGGATTTCTCAAATGCATTTGGCTTAGGAACCTTGTTGTTTTACTACTAATCAACACCCTGCAGAACATACTTCAAAAACCATTCATAAGATGCACTCTGATTCGTAGCATTAAGTGACATCTCCCCAGAGCTGACAACTGGAGTTCTTGGCTTTGTATTCTGGAAGTCTGATGGTTCACTGAACTGCCTGTGGTGGTGAGGGTCACAGAGGTCATCTTGTGGAGTTTGAGACCCTCCTAGGAGCTCTGAAATATGGATACTGTTCAGAGGGAATTTTTTTTCAAAAAAGATTTTATTTATTTATATTTAGAGAGAAGGGAAGAGAGAGAGAAAGAGGGAGAAACATCAGTGTGTGGTTGTCTCTCATGCACGCCCTACTGGGGACCTGGCCCGTAACCCAGGCATGTGCCCTCACTGGGAATCGAACCAGGAACCTTTTGATTCACAGGCCAGCACTCAATCCACTGAACCACACAAGCCAGGGTGGAATTTTCTTTTTTACCATCCTCTTGATGCAGACAACTTGCTATTAAAAGTGATTTCAATTTCATATTTCTCATAAACAGTAGACCAATTTTCTTATGCTTAGATTTAGTGAAGAGTTTTGCTTATTTAATGTAATTTTATAAAAATGTACATATTGTACAATCATACCTGTATATTAGTGTGCCTTGAGAGTATAGTATGTGATTCAATCCTCTGGCATCCATACAGTGAATGGGAAGGAAAGGAATTAGCAATTGCTGTATGTTCATCTTGTGACAGGAGCTGAGTTAATATTTTTACTACATTATTTCACTTTATCCTTCCAACAACCATGTTAGGTGGGAATAATCAACTCTGCTTTATAGATTTGTTCACTCATTCATTCATGCCAGGCAGTTTGCTATGTGCCGGGGCTACAGTGGTGAAAACAATATGGCTACAGATCCTGCCCACTGGGAACTTAAGAGCAGAAATACTCACAAGTGTTCAGGAGCAGCCTGGTGCTATCTATAATCACCACTAAACAATAGCACAGAGCCAAGCACTTGGTTCCAAAGCACATGCATCTTTTACAATGTAAAGCTTGAGACGTTCTCTCCTTTGGGTTTTTTTTGATGTTTCTGACTTGAAAATCTTTCACAGCTTGTAGGTGAGTCTAGTTTAAGCAATTTCACAATGAAAAAAAAATAGCATCCAAGTCTGACTTTAGGAAGGCCTGCAGCATTAGAAAGTTTTCTGGGGGCTTCCCACCCTTCAATAAAAAGATAAGGATGATTCAGAACTACACAGGTGCCAATGCCCAAGGCAGACACAATATGAAGCAGAGAACCAAGAAGTCACATCCTAAAGAAGAACACTAAGTGATGAAGAACAGAAGTAGGTAGACAGAGACCGGCAATGAAATAAAGACGTACAAGGAAGGATTGTAGCAATGTGCTGAAACATGAAAACATAAATCCAACAAACACTATGGATTATCTGTGATGCTTATGACCTGTTCTTACTTAAGAGTCATCAGCAATGTTATCACAACTACTGATAGAGATAGTTATTACGAGTCCTATTTTCTAAGTAGAAAATAACTCATGAATAAATCCAAAGAATTACAGTTATGAAGTAGCAGTGCTGGTATTTGAACCCAAGTTTTCCAACTCCTAGTCCAAGCCTAGTGCCCTTTTACTACATTTCAGTTGCTGAAAAAAGAGAAAGGCTCAGGAATTGATCAAAATGATTGAGAGATGGAGATGGAGATGGAGAGAGAGAGAGGGAGGGAGAAAGGGAGAGAGAGAGGATGCAAAAACAGAGGGACCAAGATGCCTAGCACATTTTTACAGACACTATGTATTCAAACTTGATGTGGTTTAGACTTCCTATAAGCAATAGGCCAACTTTCGTATGCCTGGATTTAGTGAATAGTTTTGCTTACTTAACATAATTTTATACAAGTCTACATATAATCACACCAAGAACTATATATTAGTGAGGCTTGAGAATATGCTATATTATACAACTCATTTGTAGAAAGAGAAATCAGTCATGTTTCTGTTCTTGATGAATGGGCTTATTATAGGCAGAGTTGAATGGGACAAGATATGGCCTGCTGTCTCTGAGGGAGATCACGTGGGCGTTCATGCGCTTCCGTTGGACTTCAAATGCAGGCCTTCTTTCAGAATGTTTTGTATTAACTATTATGGGGTCAGATTCTCTCTCCTCACTGGTGAGAATTTTTTCATTATACTTGATCTAATTTTTAGGGCTTGCTGAGAAATGTAGCTCATAGTAGCCACCTCATTTGAATATCTCACAATTTATAGCTGGAGGAAAAGTACTTTGGATCCCAGCTGGAAACTATAATGTATGTATAACTGTCTAGTAGAGTGTCCTGGGTACACAGGAGTACTAGTGCTATTTGCAATTTTTAATTTTCAGATGGGTATAAAGGCATTGGATACAGTGCAGATGACAGTAGCGGAGACAATTAAACTCTTGGAAGCTAGGAGTCATGAGGAAAGAAACTGACTTCTCTTAGAGAAGGGAAGAGATCACTTTAAGGACATAAAAGAGATGATAATCAGCTCTTATCCATGTGCTTTGGAAGAGATAAGTATCTAACCAGCCACAGGAGGAAATTTTCTCAACTATAAGAAATAACACAGTTGGATACCAGATCAGACTTGTAAAAATACTGTACATTACTCTCATTGAAAGAATAGTAAAAATGAAAATATCCATGCCTACCTCTATGCGATATTTTGTGAATTAGGGCACAGTGTCCAACATAAGCAAGCACTTAATAAATGTTAGTTTTCTTTCTCCTTCCTTGAAGAAATTCCAGTCCTGAGATGGTGAGTATTTTTTTTCCTAGGCCAGGGTTTGGCGAAGCACAGCCTGCGGGCCAAATCTGGCCTGCTGCCTGTTTTTGTAGGCTTATTGGGACACAGCCACGTCTATTCATCTCCACATTATCTGCAAAGCCTGTTGCAGAGCTACAATGACGGAGTTGAACAGTTGTAACCAAGACCTAAGCTTAGCATAGCTGAAAGTATCCACTCTTTGGTCCTTTAGAGAAAAAGTTTGCAGACTCCTGCTCCAGGAGAAAGACCAGCATGAAGGAGCTGTCTGGGGTCTTCTAGTGATAGGATTCTATTATTGTTTTGCTTAGGGGCAGTGGACTGAAAGTTAGAATGAATAAGAAGTCAGCACCATTGACAGTGATTGGAGACGTGACTAAGGCAGTGTCAGGTGCTTTTCTTTGGCTCCGCTAGAATTGCTCTGGGTGTTTTCCTCAGCGAAGGTCAGTAATTCTTATGCCAGTGAGGTGTGTGTACTGAAGGGGCGTTGACCCTGCAAGTTTTCCTGCTGACCCAAACATTCACATAATGTCATTTTTCTGTTCCCTATACTGGAATAAAGGGTATTTTAGAAGCAACAGGTATGAGGTTGACAGTTTGATCCCTTTTCCCTCATGTGAGCTGGTCTTGACCTTTTCAGGAGAGGTGAGGCTTCTCAACCAAATAAAAACAAGCCAAACAGAAAACAACACCTGGACCATTTTTCTTCAGTAGATGAGCCCTAAGATGGAAGAAAAGACTTCCTTTTATGTTTTTGCCTTCTTTCTGATTCTTTACTATCACGTGTACGATAAGATCAGGTCCGAGAGTCACAATACGTGCTGTTTTTGGGCCGTCATAAGCTCCCTCCACCCCGCCCCAAAGCAGGCAGATTTTATTCTTTCTAACTGGTGGAGTCTTGTTTCAAAGGCCTTGAACTCCAGGCTGCTACTGAAAAGGCTCTGACATGCCAAAGGGAAGCATCTTCAGCTGGAACAAAGCAACTCCAAGTGTCTACTTTGCTTGGTACTCAGCCTTGAGAATGAAAACAAAAGCAAGGAGAGGGCGAGGCCAACCAATCACACCCCAGACACAAAAGCCCAGCACTGAGAATTTCCCAGCAGTCCCTGCACTCACCTCTCAGTGATATTCTTAGCAGTCTGTAGGAACCGGGCGTGATCATTCTCCTTTAGAGAGTGTTCTGCTTGGGAGATGAGTGACGCTGACCGCTCAATGCACTGTTTGCAGTTTGCAATCTGCTGAGCCAGCTTTCGAAGCCTCATCACCTTAAAGAAAAGCATGGAGAGGGTTACATGGGTGTCCTCGTGTAGTGAAAATGCATCAGGCTGGATGGACCCTTGTGATGTGTGCATTTTGTTGTATGTAAGTTGCCCTTCAATGAAAGTTCAAAAAGTAGGCATGGAGAAATACTGAAATGTGGCATTGTTATGGGACGCTTGTCTTAGATATTTTTTATCTCCTTAGAGAAGTGTCACTGATTTGTTTTATGAGGAAATACTGAATTGCAAATTGCTTTCCTGTTGATGGGGAAAAAAGGTGTTGTTCAGAGGTAAGTTACAGAGGGTCACCAGACCTCTTACCCTGACTATTACACACACCTACTGTAAGATCGTAGAGAACCCTGGAACACTATTTTATCTCAGTTTTTCAGCTGTACCATCAAGAAAATAACACATCTCCATAGGCACAAATGTGTGGCTTAAGTACAGCCATTTTCTAAAAAGTTCTTTACAATCTATGTCATAAAATTGTGATATAAAAACATTAGGTATTGCTATTTCCCCACACTATCTAAAAGTCACGTGTTAAATTAACAGAAAGGGAGCATTTTTCCATTGATTAATATTTTTCCTGTTGAGCAGATGAGAGAAAGCCAAAAAAAGCACAGCTGGGCTGTTTCCCCTCACTGGGAACGTCATTTCCAGGCACTTTGTGCTTGCTTGATAACTAAGAACTATTTTGATAAGCATTTCCCCAGTCGGGATAAAAATGCATGTTTGGTTCCAACCTCCACTCCAATCCCTGATTCTGTCTTACTCAAAAACGACCCCCAAACGTAATTGACCATAACCTCCGAGGCAGGCCCAGATAAGTCCATGGTAACCCACTTGACCACTCACTCTGGTGTTTGAAATGTGCTGTGAGATGAAGCCCTCTGGCCAGAAGCCAAGATAAAATTAGACTGCTAATTGGAATTGCCGTGTGCCTAGTGCCCCCATCCACACAGCCTGGGACAGGTCTTGGCTGGCTTTGTGATCATTCCGGAATGGAAAACAGCCCTGGGTGAAAGGGTAGGGAGGAGGCCAGTTCATCTGTCTTCCAGACAAGGAGGGCTCAGGCTCCCTCCAGAATTCCTGCTAACTCCAAGAAATTCCTTCTTTCTCCAAGTCATCATTATCATCCTCATGCAACTCTAATCGAAGAAAAGGAAGGAAGGAGATGTCAGAGCTTGAGGCCTCAGAGGAACATTGGATTCCAGCTATGTCATGTTACAGAAAACAAAGGAAATGAATGCTGAATTGAGAGGCAGCAGCCACATATTTCAGGCACCAGTGAGAAAAGTTCTTGAAAGTAAAGATTTAAGGAAAGTGTCAAAACTTTGGGGCAAATAGTATGTGATTTAAGCCTGATAAAAGACTTAACTCATTATAATTATAGTGACCATCTGTAGCAGATGAACTGTGTTTAATAAAATACAATAATACTTACTTTACACCAAGTAATATTTTGCTTCTAGCATCATTATATCTAGAGTACATTTCAAGGTATGAGAACATGTCCATAAGAAATTGTCAGAGGAAGGAAAAATAACTTCAAGTTCTTAGAACAAACCAAGTAAATGGAATATATAATTATACAACATGAAGAATGCTTTCAATTACAAGGCAGAATTGAAGATGTTTAATAAAATTCTAACAAAAGAAAAATAAGGTCAAAATATTCCATTAGAATATCTCTATGTCAATCACTTATCCTTTCAGCATGCCTATTAGTGATGGCAGAGATTACAAAGGAAACAATGCTTGAACTCCATTTTTTGTTTATTTTCTTCAGTCATGACACTGGAAATTAAAAGTGACATAAGTAGAAAAGAAAAAAAGCCCTAAATCATGCATAAATTGAAGCAAGCCAAAATGAGAGCCTCCTTTGAAAATGTGGAATATTTTACAGAAAATAACTGTTGGCATAATTTTAATTTTACTGCAGTGTACAATTCCATCTAATAGACTAGACTGGGGCTTTTCAAACCAGTGTGCATAAGAATCAGCTGGAGATTTTTTTTTTTAAAGAAAAACGAGTTGTTTGGAGTCAGTCTCCAATATCCTACGGTAAGGAGCTATAATTGGCAGAGCAGCAGGAATCAGCATTTTAATAAGCAATCAATGTCTTTTGATCTATAGGTGATGAATCATTAGTGTGCTCAGGACTAGCGCTTTAAAAAACTAAGTAGACGAGGAGAAAGGAGGAGAAAGAAAGTAGCAGATTCATTCCTGTTATAAAGGGTAAGTTACGTTTTATAAAGCTTTTTCATGAGTGTGTGTCTGTGCTGAATTTGATGTCACATGTATTTCTTATTATAGGTTTCATTTAAAAAAAAGAAAAGAGAAATCCACTGCTCTAAGTTCACAAGCTATGGTCTATGGGTTCTATCCAGCATGAACTCTGTTTGTATAAAGTTTTATTGTCCCACTGCCACATTCATTCATTTATGAATCATCTATGGCTGACTCCACACTACAACTTTGGGCAGAGGTGAGTTCTTGCAACAAAGAGCATATGGCAAAATCTAATATGTTTATTATCTGGCCTGGATCTTTACAAAAAAAAGTTTACTGACTTAAATGATTCTCATCAAATGGCACTGATTTGAACCACACTGAAACAATATCCTACACGGTAGTGCACTTCAGTATTAGACACTGAGCAGTTAGCAAAATACTAATTTCTTCATTAGAAAATACTTTTTTAATGTATTACTTGAAAAATCTGACAAGATGAAATTTGATTTTTGAAATAGAAATAACTTGATCCCAATACATAAGGAGATTCTCTGTATGCAGGTGTTACTCCTGTGGGGGAAATTTTTCCAAGTCGGCACTGCTTTTTTTCTCCTTTGAGAAGTGTGATTGACACACTGTGATTTTTAGAATTCATTCCATATTCATCATGGAAATATTCTGTCTATTGGAATGTCCTTTTAGTGGAGACATAGACCTATTTATGTCATTTTATTGGTTGCTTATTATACCTTACATATGCTTTTAAAAGTAGCTCTTTATTTTTCCTTAAATGTATTTTAAATACATATATATGATTCCCATTCCAAAATTGCCATGTCCAAATAATTGATCTTCAATTAACATAAATATCTTAACTGACAATGAGGCTTGTACTCAGCATTTCTATAAGGCTATAGAAAAGTCTGAACACTTAGTCCAAGTTAAATTATGGAGATTTAGAGTACATAAAAGCAGTGAAAAGAAGGACCCTTTTTCTTTTTCGCTGTGGCCTTCTACCATAGATCTGTGTCTGAACATAAAATGCATCATTTACTTAATCTGGAATTTTCCATAAGCATTTCATGTGTTGACATGAAATTTATCCTCTACTACTGAGGAAATAAGACAATTCTTTCCCAGGGCGTCTCATGGCTTGAGACTCTGCAGTTCATGTTAAGTATAAAGGCTATTTATTTCAAAGAATGCACAGTGTTCTGAAAGCAGGAATGACCAGTATGTACTGACGTGTAACAACATTGCCTGCTTGGCAACCTCCCCAGTGAGGGGATTTGTGGTGAGCTTGTTCCCACCAGGTCTAACAGCCTGGTGATTGGCACCAGACATGATGGAAGTGCTCACAAAGTAGAAGAAATTAGCCTTTGTGGTCTGCATGATTCTGCCAGTTCTTCTTCCCGCTCCCCAATTCCAAGTGCTAGTCAGAGGGCCCTTCTCTAGATTCAGTGCCCTCAGCCTGTCCAGCTACCACTCTGGGCATCTTCACTGGGCACCAAATCATACTTGCCCCCTCTGCTCAGCACCCGCATTTCCAGAGTGTTGGTGCCCATGCTCTTCTTCATCAAAATGTATAACTGACACTACATGCCCTGGCCAGGGACTCACTGTGAATTCCAGGATTTAGGACCAACTACTCCTTGGTCATGTGCCAAACAGTAACTCAAGAGAAAGCTGAAAGGACCCTGATCTTTTCTAAGTAATGTTTGCTTTCTAATATTGCCTTCTGAGATAATATCCTTGAGCAAAAATGCTCTTTTTAAAAAGTGATATAGTTCAAACAGGCAATTTAAAAAGTAATATGATCAACTTCTCTGTTCACAGTACCAGCTTTACTAAATCTCAATATTTTCATCATATTAGTATCAGATTTTTCAAAATGAAGTAAAAAAAATATTGATGGCATTTAAGCCTTTGTGTGTCCCTCCAGAAGAAAATAATCTTTTAAATTCAGGGTTGAATGAGACTACATCAAACTAAAAAGCTTCTGCACAGCAAAAGAAACCATAAATAAAACCAAAAGGCAACCAACTAAGTAGAAGAAGATATTTGTAAATGATACCTTCAATAATGGCCTAATATCCAAAATATATGAAGAACTCACACAACTCAAAAACGACAACAAAACAAATAATCTGGTTAAAACATGAGCAGAGAACCTAAATAGACACTTTTCCAAGGAAAACATACATATGGCAAACAGACACATGGAAAGGCGCTCAACGTCACTAGTTATAAGGGCAATGTAAATCAGAACCACAATGAGGTAATGCCTCACACATATTAGAATGACTATTACCAATAAGACAAGGAATAACGAGTGTTGGAGAGGATGTGGAGAAAAGGGAACCACAGCACTCTGTTGCTGAGGATGTAAATTGATACAGCCACTATGGAAAACAGTATGGAAGTTCCTCAAAAAAGTAAGACTAGAACTACCATATAGTCTAGCAATGCCTTTTTGGGGTATCTACTCCCCAAATTTGAAAACACTTATTTGAAAGATGTATGTACCCCTATATTCAATGCAGTATCCCTCACAATAGTCAAGACATGGAAACAACCCAAGTGTCCCTTAAAACATTATTGGATAAACGTGATACATATATACAATGGAATATTACTCAGCCACAAGAAAGATGAAACATTGCCATTTGCAACAACATGGATGGATCTTGAGAGTATTATGCTAAGTAAAATAAGTCAGATGGAAAAAGATAAGAACCTTATGATTTCACTAATATGTGGGGTATAAAATGGAAAGCAACAAATGGATAAACAAAACAAACAGAAGAAAAATAAAATTCATAGATGCAGACAACAGAATGGTGGTTACCAGAGGGGAAGATGGGTGGGGGAGTATGAAGAGAGTAAAGGGGGTCAAATACAAGATGACAGAAGAAGACAAATCATCAAGTACTGAGGCCACAGAGTATATAGATGTCATATTATAAAGTTGTACAGCTAAAATTTATGTTATCAACTAATGTTACCCTAATAAATTTAACAAAAAAGAACCAAAACACTAAATATATATCACCTTACATGACAAAAGGGACTTTGTAGGTGTTATTAAGTTAAGGATCTTGAGATGGGAGATATTATCCTGGATTATCTGGGTGATCCCAATAGACTTATAAAAGAGAATCAGGAGAATCTGTGCCAGAGAACAAGATCTGAGGATAGAAGCAAAGGGTAGAATGATATAATGAAGAAACC